>RJWM01003080.1:0-117977 GCA_004363535.1 Dasyprocta punctata | reverse complement strand
GGTTTCGATCATTTTCTTAAGTTCTTCTATGTTTTTATCTTGCTCTTCTTTAGATACACACATTTCTTTAATAATGATTCTCATTTCATTTTTTAGCTGAGAGAATATTTCTGATTTGATTTTCTCTATAGCTTCATCAAGCTGTTTCTTTAATGCATTTTCTATCATTTCAGAAAGTCCATTTGTGTGACTCCCACTGTCTTCCATTTCAGTATCTCTTGGGTTTGTTCTTTGTGGGCTGGGGGACTGATACTGCCTCTTGGTCTTTCGTTTTTTCATTTTCTTCTGGAATCTATGTACCTCTGTGTCCTGCGCGGCTGGCCAGCGTTCCCCTGAGGTTCGCGCTGATTCTTGCGGCGTGCAGGATCGCGGAACCCAGTAGGCTGGGTCCCATGTGCAGCAAGGAAGGGCAGCCTCCCGGGGCGTGCAGGTGGAGTCTCCTCCTTTACTGGGTGGGGGCCAAGGCCTCCCGGTCCCAGGGAGCTGTGCTGGGCACTGCGCGGGACGTGGACCTGACCCTGGTTCTGTCCGCAAGCTCGGCCCAACAGCTATGCCTGCGGGGCAGGCCCAGGCAGGTCCCAGGCCTACAGTGCCGGGAGCAACCCTGCTGGGCAGCGCGGTCTGCACAGAAGCTGTGGGATGGCACACACTCGAGCCGAGCCGAGCGGCTGAAGAATGGAGCTGCCGTGCACTCTGCACTCTGGTGGGGGGGGGGCCCAAGCTCTCCAGGTCCCTGCAGCTATGTTGCTCAATTCCCAGGTGAGCAGCTCTGGGTTCCTGGGCTGATTTGGGCTGGGCTGCCTACCTCTGTGTCCTGCGTGGCTGGCCGGTGTTTCCCTGAGGTTCGCGGCGTGCAGGATTGCGGTACCCAGTAGGCTGGGTCCCGTGCGCAGCCAAGAAGGGCAGCCTCCCGGGGCGTGCAGGTGGAGTCTCCTTTACTGGGTGGGGGCCAAGGCCTCCCGGTCCCAGGGAACTGTGCTGGGCACCGCGCGGGACGCGGACCCGACCCTGGTTCTGTCCGCAAGCTCGGCCCCAGTAACAGGAAAATTTTGAATCAAAATCAGCGATATAAATCCTTATATTGCTACCACACTAGGTAAATATCATGCTGCTCATATTTTTTTCAAATTGGGAATAAATTTCCAGCTTGAATTCCTGTAAAGTAGATGATGTTCATGAAGAGCAAAGTGAAACAAAACAAAAGCTTTCCGGGATTCAGAGTATTGATGTATAGAATTTTCATCTTTCTAGTGAGAACACAAACCTTACAGCGTTATTAATGTTTCTGAAGTCATGGACAAAATAGACATCAAGGATTCCACAGAGAGTTGTACATTTCAAATTCCCCAAAGTGATAGCTGAAAAAATAATTGTGTGTGAAACTGGATCAAGCCTAAAAGTCGAGGTTTAATACTAAAATAGTGTCTTCCTAATATTTAGTGTTAGGACTTATATAGTAGTTAAAAATAAGTACTTGTAACAAATTGCAAAAGGGGGAAACATACATAAGTAATATGATTTTTAAAAATTGAGTTCTACCTCATCACTTCTTTTGGTCTTGGTTTATGGGATAAGCTTATTTTTAAAAACACACAAAAATGTATAGAATGAATTAAGATGTTTAACAGTTCATTTTTTTCATGGTTAAATTTAGTAGTTGAAGTCAGACTATCATGAATATATAAGGGCAGGTGAATGCCTAGGTACTAATTTCACTACAACTAGTTCTTTTGAACAAAGATCTTTGACTTTTCTGTCCATGATATACATGAAATATATCAGACTGTAATAGTTAAGAATATCTCTAAAAACCTATACTGAGAGATTGTTGTTAGAGAGTTTGAAACATAAAAAATAGACTTGTAAGGACAGCATTAATGATCAATTTGGCATCATACATGTAGTTGAATATCAAATTTTATTCAAGTAAATAGTTTCTGGCTTAAAATTTCTAACAAATTTTATTATTGTAAAGATAGCTAGATACTAGGTAGGCTGAAGCAGAAGGATCAGAAATTTGAGGCCAGCCTGAGCAACACAGTGAGACTGTCTTATAAAAAATGTATAAGTAAACAAATAGATAAATGTGAAGAATACTATCTACTTATAATAAGATGTGCAAATTGCTATATTATAATTGACCAGTCACTATTTTATCGTAGGAAAAAGAATCTAAAAAATTGAGCGAAATTTCTTTTTAGTGGTATTTCAAATTATTTGTTCAAATAGTTTATTTAGGAACCACCCAACATATTCAAGGCATCATCATAGATTATGTAGTTGAAATAAAATATAAACGATGGAGACATAGTGACCAAATTAATCTTTTGAATTTACAGTTAGTAAAATGGAAACATTTTAATCTTGAAGTATATGAAAAGAGCAATGGGCAGAATTGTAGCAATACTATGATGTAAACAAGATATATTATCTACCTAGAAGACCAGGAGTACATTCAATAGAAGTACTAGTGATTCTTCTAACTCTTGAAATGTTCTGTTTTGTACCTACATGAGAAAATTTCCAGGTGGCCCGAACAGGTGCTCAAATTACTGCTTTATAGAAATTTCTGATTTTTATTAGTTACAAATATTTTCTTGACATTCAAACACATTTGTACAAAATATCCATTTTGATATTTGTAATAGACAACTCCTCACATACCTACACCTATAGTAAAAGGATAACTTCCAGGTAGTATGTTAGACTTTCCCACAGAAATAAATGGAAGTCATTGTCTAAACTCCTAATGCCTTTAACATGATTCACATATTATTTTAAAATTGAGACTTATTATTAGCTAACTAGAATTTTGAAAGAAAAGCCCACTAAATTACTATGTGTTTTTTGTCATTAATGTCTGAGGTAACAACCTTGTACAATATCTACAAAGGAAAATAAAATATATAACAACAGAGTGTTGCAGTGACACAAAGAAAATTTCAGTGAAGCGACTGTGCTTTACCAGAGCCCTGTCATCCTCCTAAGTATTAAGCAACTGAAATGAAATTTAAGATGAGTCTAACACACGTTCAAGATTATGTTTGTTTGTTTATTTATTTATTTGAGACAGGATCGCACTGTATAGTTCAGCCTGGCTTTGAACTCACTCTGTAGCCTGGGATGGCCTTCGACTTGGGGCAATCCTCCTGTCTCAGCTGGAACTACCAGCATGTGTCACTAGCCTAGAATTATACATTTAAATCACAGCCATTATGATTGTAAGCACATTAAGTATTACAGTTAATTTATGTCAAGCCCAGACTAAAACTATGCTAATGTAAATTTTATATGACAGAATAAAAGTGTAGCACAATTCACAAAGGGAAGCTTTCAGAAAGATAAATCATGTAGATAGAAATAATAATACCTTAAGCACACATATGTAGAAGAATTGTTTTGTTTTATTTGTTTGTTTTTTATATTATATATTTCTTTCTTTTTTAACAGAAAAAAGAGATTACAGTAAAACAGTTTCAAAATAGGACAATAGGAAAGTAACAATAATTGATACATTGCATATTGTTATATTCGTAGTAGTTGTTTAGAGTATAGGATATGGACATGAATTGAAACATCGTCCAGAAAATTATTAGCCCAAAACTTTCCCCTCAATGAATCAAGAGAAACAAGCTGTATGACTATTTTGTTATGAATGCTATATTATTTTCAAAAGAACAGTTCACAATAAAAATGCAATCTGAAAATGATCCTGTGAAAACTACTTTTCACTAAAAATTCTTTAACAATCTTAACTAATTTTTACATACATACATGAATTTTCTTTCAGTTTGTCACACAAGTGCAACAATACGATGGTTATGTGTGACTTAGTTCACTAATAAATATATTTTCAAGGCACATCCATTTAAGAGTGAAAATGTCTACTTTATCGTTCTTTATAGCTGAGTAGTATTCCATTATATAAAAATACCACATCTTTTTTGTCCATTCCTCAGTCAAGGGGCATTTAGGTTGCTTCCAAAATCTGGTTATTATGAACTGTGCAGCTATAAACATAGGTGCACATATATCACTGTGGTAGAATATTTTTAGTTCTTTTGGGAAGATACCCAAAAGGGGAATAGCTGGATAAAATGGGACCTCCAATCCTAGCTCTTTGAACAATCTCCATGCTGACTTCCACAGTGGTTGCACCAGCCTGCATCCCACCAACAGTGGAGAAGGGTTCCTTTTTTTCCACAGCCCCTCCAGCATTTATTATTGGTTGACTTCTTAATACTAGCCATTCTTTCTGGGATGAGGTGGAATCTCAATGTAGTTTTCATTTGCATCTCTTGAATGACTAGTGCTGTTGAACATTTTTTCACATATTTCTTTGCTGTTTGTACTTCTTCATCAGAGAAGTGTGTGTTCATCTCAGATGCCCATTTTTGGATTGGGTCTTTAAATCTTGGAGGACTGATTTTTTTTAAAGTTCTTTATACGTTCTCGATAGTAATCCTTTATCTGAGGGAGAGCTGACAAATATTTTCTCCCAGATTGTGGGTTGTTTCTTCACTCTGTTGGTGATTTCTGTTGCTGTGCAAAAACTTTTCAACAGGATGACACCTTATTTGTTGATCCTTTGCAACAGTTCCTGTGTTATCTGACTTTTATTCATAAAGTCTTTGCCTACACAAATGTCTTCAAGAGTTTTACCTACTCTGTCTTCCAGAATATTTAATGTTTCTATTTTAATGTTGAAGTCGTTAATCCATTCAGATCTTAACTTAGTACATGGTGAAGGATACAAATCCAGTTTTAATCTTCAACGTGTGGAAAGCCAGTTTTTCCAACACCATTTGTCTTTCTTCCAGTGAATGTGTTTGGCACCTTTGTCAAAGATAAGGTAGCTTAGTGCGTCTGCAGTTGTTTCTGCATCTTCTAATCTATCAGAAGAATTGTTTTGAAATTCAAAGAAAAGTAATTCAGTATTGCTCACATTTGTATCTAGAGAGATGATGTTGAAAGACATTCTATCTAATTGAAACAACAGCTTTTGGTAATTCATTGAAAATTGTGTTGGAGAAGAGGAAAGACTGAACAATGATTCCTAAGTTTTAAACCTGAGCAACCCAAATGAGAGGATGTTGGCTTTCATATCAGATGGGAGATTCTAAAGAGAGGAATGAGTGAATGATGAAGTGCGTGACTGTGGAAATGATCTTTCTCATGCGAAGTATAAAATGCTTGCAAAAAACCCTCATGGAGACCTCTTGAAGATATTTCGTTTGCATAAGGAATGCAAGCAGGTCCAGAGATCTGGCAGCACAAGTCAAGAAAACTCTAAACTTACACCTAATGCGTTATTTTCATTGGGAGACAAAGAAAAATCATCTTCAGTGAGTAACATAAGGTAAAGGAGAATTGGAAGATTAGAAGACAGAAGAAGCAGTTCAAAGTTTACATTCAACAGAGTGAAAAGCAAAATTCAACAGGAAACAAAATGGCAGAGGAGAGCATTTTTGAGGTTAGTTATTATAAATGCACTTGATCTAGGTCTATCTTTTGTAAAACTTTCTCCAGCCATGCTTCAAAGTTCAAAGACAAGAGCACAGGAAAAAGCAGTGTTTGACCAACTTGTGTTAAAAAGAAAGGAAATTAAAGATTAAAAACAGTAGTATTAATATCATGGACAATAAGCTCTCAATTGGATAAAACTGGTGAATAAAGAGGTGATATATATATATATATTTTTTTTTCTAAGCCATCGATATATGGCATAAATATACACATGGTTCAAACATATTGTGAAATGTAGTCTTGTAAAAACACAAATATAATTTACTTTATTACTCATAGTTGAGGATACAAAAGCATGTTTTTATTCAAAATAAATGACATAAAGTACAGTTGAGGATAAATAACGCCTAACATGAAAAAAAAAAAGTAGAATCACCTTTCCGACACATTTAAGTTAAATGAAATAGCATTATAAAGATTGAAATTGATAGGTCATTAACATAATTTGAAAGAAACTGTTGTCTGAATTTACCTGGGTACCAACAATATGCACTAATGAATTAACTGCATGAAATTTTTCTAGCATTCCTTCCTTAGTAGACTATTATCTCGGTTCTATATTTGAGTTAAACAACCTCACAAGAGAAAAAAAATTAAACATTTTAGATACGTGGTGAATTTTGACAAGGAGAGGACAGAATTACAGTGATTTTGGCTAAATAAGTGTGAATATAAAAGTTAAAAAATAAAGTGCAAAGGAAATGAAGATAGATAATTAGGATGAAAAGATGTAATGAATTGTAAATGAGATTTGCTTTGAGGTGATGACTCACACGTGCAAAGCTTTCTATTAAGCTTGGGATAAAATAGAATCTAATTTTACTCATAAAGAAAAGAAGAAAAAAGTCTTATTTTTCTTTCTAATGGCTTTTGGATAATTATGAAAAGGACAGAATGATTTCTATATACTTCTTTGAATTGTAAGACTTTGATATTAGAAGGAAACTGGTTTTGGAAACAAATTGTAGATTTTAATTTCCTTCTCTTTTATAGTGAAGATTAAGGCAGTGGGTTCAGGAGAAAATTGGAACAGAAAGAGAAGTAGATTTATAATTATGTATATTTTTCATCACATCAAAATGCTTTGTTCAAGCAGTTTTATTCTTTATTCTAAAAAGAGCAGATTAATCAACTGTAGCAGATTCTCAAACTATCAAAAAACATCTTCAATCACAAAGTGAAGACATTCTTCTTTTCTGTCTTCTTCATTCTTCTCATACTTTCCCACTTCCTGTACATATACTAGAGTACATTGATAAAGACACAAGCACACACTCCTTAGGGAAGATCATAAAATGAAATTAGGAAAACTAGTAAGACATCTATCGTTCACTATTTAAAAGATGGGCTACAAGCTGGTCTTTCGCATAGATGGCCATCTCTCCTCTAGAAAACCCTTGTTGAATGATGCTTCTCCCTAAAAAAATGTTTTTAAGTGCTGTATATGTAATGAACACAGACTCATTTTAAACTCCTTATACATTACTCTGTTCAGAAACCCCCCTTAGTAATAAAATTTTTAACTATTTTGCACTTAATTTATATATTCATATATGTCCTGGCTTTGTGTGTCTGCTGTGAGGATATAACAATATCTTTGTGTTCTCCTAAATGATTGGTACTGTGATTTATGAAGATATTTTATGATTAGATGCACTGGAGTATTTCCCAAATAAGGAACAAAGCACATCATAAAATTTTCAATACGTTTTTTGTTTATGTTCCCAAAAGAGTTTTTAGAAAATAGATTTCACAAGTAAACATTTAGTAAATTTATATTCAAATGAATGGTTAGAAATATTTTCACTTGTTCGCTTAAACCCTCAAAATCTTTCCTATGTTCATTTTCCTTTTATTCTCCTTCTGAAATGCTTGTGGACATAGAAACTAGTATTTCTTATTAAAATTAATGATTACCAAGTAAGGTGTATTTATTTTGTCATTTGAATCCTCTGTCAAGTGGTACTTTAAGTTCTGCTGATTTATTTCTTATTAATTATCTTAAAGCAGTAGTTCTAGTATTCAAAATACAAAGAATTACCTTTACTGAAGCCTCTTATTAATCTTTACTCTTCGGTGACATCCCTGTAGACTGCAGGCATACAAAACCGTCTCAGTTCTGCAAAGCCAATGTGCATCACCTTAGCTTCCCTTTATAAAGCAGAAGTAGTCACGTTCACTGAAAAACCTCTAAGCATTTAAGAGATCTTCAGGCACCTATCTTGTGGTTCAACGCACCAGTTTTATGACCAGGATGCCTCTGCTTTCCATCATGTTTGTATTGTTCACCACCCTCTTCTCAGCGGTAGTTTGCCAGGTCGGTCACTGTTACTTCTGTGTGAAAATGACTGTATTTCTGATTCATCTTATTCAATAAAATACAAAAGAATGATGATGCTGATGATGATACATATGCATTCTTTTGAATCTTATCTGCACTTTTAGCATCATGACTTTTATGGACGTGCAGATGTCCTTTGGGATTATTTTCACAAGATACCTGCAGTCAGCCGAGCATGGTGGCGCATGCCTGTAATCCCAGCACTTGGGAGGCAGAGGTAGGCAGAGCGTTGTGAGTTTGAGGCTGGCATGGGCTACAACATGAGCGCAAGGCCGGCCTGAGGTACTTAGTGAGACCCTGTCTCAAGAAACTGGGCTGGGAAGTTTGGCTCAGTGGCTTAAATTTCTGACTGGCAGGTATGAGGTTGTGAGTTCAATCCCCAGTGCTACCAAAAACAAACAAACAAACAAAAAAGATACCTGTCGTTTTCTCTAAATGTTGAAATGTAGAAAGCTTTCTTTCAGGAGGCATTAAACCACTCACTCTCTGGATGAGTGGTATTCTATTATATAAAAATACCACTTTTTTTAATAGCTACAACTAGAAACCATACTCATAAGGAAACAAATCAGACTTACATATGTCACTCCATATGGTCTCACTAGTGGAAGAAACCAAAAAAGTAAGTAAGACCCAAAAGTTACAATTGATACAGTAAAAGGGGAAGAAACTGCTAAAAGGGAAATTACATTGTTTGATCACTCTAGCATGCCTGAATCTGGTGACCTGAGCAACTATTTTGATGATAACAATATGCAATATAACAACCATTGTTAAATTCTTATCATCTTGTTTTGAAACCCTACATCGCTATTATTTGTTGTTGTTGTTGTTGTTATTGTTGTTGTCATTTTGCTTTTGTTGTTGTTTTTGAATGAGTGTTCGCTTCTTGATTTTTCTGTTTTTCTGTCATTAAAATAAAAAATAAAGAGGAAGAAAAATAAAAATAAACTACTCACTGTCCTTTCATCTGGATTGATCCATCATGCCCTAAAATTTCATTGCAAATATTATTTCCATCTTCAGTCTCAGACAACTCTAGCAATTTGTTTTTTCTCCTAATCATCTAAAACTCATGCACTGTGAGTAGAGCAAATTGATAACACTGGACAATCTTAATATTATGCCAGACTCACTAGACAAAGTTAAATTACGTTAGATGCAACTAAGATTCCATATACTACAGGTTTATTTCTCTTTTGCCACCTAACTTTATTTATTTTTAAAGTATCTTTTAAGATCTAAATTAATCTCTTATAGATGTGATTTCATTCACTATTTTTTGATATCACTGTTAGTGTGTCACTGAGAGCTCCAAAAATAAACACAAAATGAGCTCTTTCTCACAGTGCACATACCAAAAAGTAGAGTTGCACAGTAGAGAAAAATATCAGCTCTGATATCTGAATCTCTGGACTAATGCTAAATCAATAAAAGAGACGCAACTGTCATCTTTTGGTATAGAACTAAACTAAAACACTTCTACTCTTGAATGATTTTGGGAGAGGTGTCCTCTCTTTTTCTCTCTCTCTCCCTTTTTCTCCCCCCTCCTCAAGCAAATACACATCTTTATCCATTGCATATTGTAGTTTTAGATTTTAGGTTTCATATTGCGGCCATATATATGTGATTCATATATAGTTGCGATTTGATTTATTAAATAGTAATCCTTTACAATATCAGTTGCTTAAAACTCTGCTTCATAACTGGAAGTGGCGGCAGAAGCCCATAATTCCAGAACTCTAGAGATTCAGGTAGTAAGATTGTGAGTTGAAGGTCAGCATTGTTTACAAAAAAAACTTCAGCATTAGCATGCAGTATGTGTCAGGATCCTGTATCAAAAAAATTCAAACAATAAATAAACAAAAATAAAAATTTGCTTCATAATTAGATTCATATTTTTGATGTGTTGAGTCAGAGATGTATTTATCTATTATTTTTAGACATCTTTTCTTAAATTATATATATGTGTGTGTGTGTGTGTGTGTGTAATTTTCTTAACATAGTTTTATTGGGAATACCAAAATCAACCCATAATATGTTTCTAATAGTTATTTCAGGGAAAGTACACTACTCAATGCTATAAATGTCATGAATTATGAATTTTCCTTCTGAGAACTCTATCATTATAAACCTCTAGACAAAGATTTTATCTTTTGAAGAAGCATGACCAGCTAACTATAATATCTCAAATGATTTCAGAAAAATTTGTTAGATCTCTCAAGATTACTGTACCAAGCAAAACAAAAAAGTCATGTTTCCTGTTCTCTCCACAAAAATTCATGCAAACATTGCTTTTAATCATAGCTTTTACTTTATATTAACTTATGACTGATGGGAATAATGCACACAAACTATCTAAAGTAAAATGGATATTTTTTGGTTGGCAGCAATTTTAAATTCAGAACACTTGAAATTTTGCAGATTAATATTATAAAATGAAAATTGGTTTACAAAATAAATTGAACCTAAAGAAGAAAGCTGAAAGTATGTTTTACTTTTATAACTATTTCAAGTTAGTCAGATGGAGTTGAAAAAGATTGCATTTAACTGTCCCACACTTTTTGTTGTTGTTGTTGTTTTTTGTTTTTTGTTTTGGTACGGAGTATTGAGCTCACGACCTCACACTTGCCAGGCAGGAGGTTTTGAGGCTGAGTTGAATCCCCAGCACTGTCCCATACTTTTTATTCTAACTGCTAAAATTTAAACAAATACGATATGTGTGAGAAAACATCAAAAGTTTTATAATAATAAATAAATATGACAGATGCTTGAAATAATCATTTGCTCAAAATATAAACTGGCTTACACTTGCATTTAGTTTTAATATGCCTGTTATTTTATGTTATCTGTTTAGTACGAAAAATCTAGAATTATAAGTTGTGAGAAACAATCATAAAAACATTTTGAAAAGTGTATCTATTCTACTATGAAAATTATCATTTGTTTACAAACATTTTCTACTCTCAGATTTAATGACATTTTTGTGACATATTTGGAACAGTATGTATTACTACTAGGAAAATGTTTTTACCATGCAATTACATGTTTCAAACTCCTTGAGTTCCACACCTTTAGTGGACTCTGCCTTATCTTTTCTCATTATCAACATATGCTGGTTTATATGATGTTTATGTTGCTTTAAATTGAAATTTAATAAAGTGAGTACTAAATTAAGGACAGAAAATGTCACTTGCACTTTCGTTGAAAGCAGAAAATAATTTATTCCACTGAACAGCTGGGTAAGTTTCATGCTTTATGCAAATTACATCAAAAGTAACAAAAGTAGAGAAAATCTGAGTGGAAAAGACTATTTCAAAGTGTAAATAAATGCAAATTGTCTACAAGTTAAAAATGTGTGTATGCATTTATTTTTAAAAATTCATTGTGCAATATAACAGAAAATAGAATTTTTATGTTTTTTTTTCAGTCTAACTATAGGAGATTCAGCCCTACTATGTAATATATCCACCTAGAAACAGACTAAAAAGATGAAGTAGATAATACTGAATAAACAGAATAAAGAGAAATGAATGATTGTAAATGAAAAACAAATAAGAATTTGAGAACTACATTTTCTATTTTTGTGGAAAACAAAATCAACATTTTATTTTCCATATTAATATCTTGCCTTTTCACTAGCAACCATATCCTTAAAAAAAAAAAAAAACTTGAAATGGGTGGAGGAGAAAGGCAAAAATATCTTATGTATCCCATTAACCACTGCAAATCTGCTTGGTGAAATAAACATTAAACATCTATTTTCTTCAATATGTCTTATATATCATTTTCCTTCTTACTCTATAAATATCAAAATTATGTAATGATGACTTACATATCTTTTAGACTAAATTTTTTTATTGCTATGTTACATTATTTCTAGATTATTTGAATTTGAATTTTACTTACCTTACTTTTTTTGTTTTTTTTTAGACAAGGTCTTGCTATGTAGACTAGGTTGACCTTGAACTTTCGCCAATTCTGCTTCAGTGGAGTTCTGGGATTACAGATGTGTGCAGTACACCTGGTGATTACCTGAATTTTAGATTTAGACATTCTGTGTTATAACTGGGCAATCTAGATACACTAATCTATAATATTGTAATTGTGGTTTTAACCTTTTTAATAGACTTAGATCTTAGTTTCCTATGTTGAGTTATCTTGAGGTAAAATGGTTATAAAAAGTTAAAATGCATTGGCTTGAGAACACATCAAAATTGTAATTTTAATTTTGTTTCAATGTACAGCATACCTGATATCACATTAAATGCATAATAAATATTAATGCTAGAGTCAGATAAAAGAATCAGATAGTAAAATTTATTTTGCAGACATTTTCTACAATGTTATAAGACTATTATTCTATGTACCAATTTTTTATTTTCACTTAATTTGGAATAATTTTAGTCACATTAAAAGAAAATATGACAAGGAAACACCAATGTATTATTGGTATCTGTTCATTTTTGATATTTCAAAATGACATTAATTTCATTTTTGTTTATCAAATATTAAATCCTTGAATCAACTATTTTTATTCCTCAGCAATTTCAAGCATGCTTAAAAATTTTTGGACACATAGTGAATTGGTAACTGGTGACTAATTTAAACACCAGCTGAACTGAATCTGCGTGGTGCTGAGGACCGTTGCCTGCACAAAAAGGAGACCTGGAGAGGAAGAGAAGTGCTGTGCATTCTCCTAAGTGTTGCTGTTGTTTGGAGCCGTTGGTTCTCCTGGAGGAGCTTGTCATGGTGGCTCCCCTAATATGAACTCAGCAGTTACCATCAGAGGAGCTCGGTACCTTGATACTGACCATGGCCACAGTTCACTTTGGGGGAGCTCTGGTCTTTACTTTAAGCATTGCTTTCTAGCTCCAGAGGGGAGGATATGTGCTGTTTAATCTCTAGGAGGTTTGTCATGCTGGCTTCCTGATATGAAGTTGGCTGTTCTCAATGTCAGAGGAGCTTGGGATCTTGTTGTGGCTGAGGATGGTTGTGGTACTTCTCCAGTGAGCACTGGTCCTTATTTTGAGCATCGCTTCTTGGCTCTAGTACAGAACCCTCAGCCTGTTGGCACAGATCCTTCACCCCACTGGCATAGACTTTCTAGCTTCAGCTGTTGACCTTTGGGCCTTCCCACCACAGATCTGTGAAATAGACTTGCATGAATCATTGTTGTGGACTCTACGTTTTCAGCTGAAGTCATGCATGTTATTGCCATGGGATCTAGGCCCTCAGTTGGATTTTCTAGGTCTAAAGTATTGTGAATAAATTCCCTGCACTTTCTTTGTATTTGACTCCTTGGGTGACCTGTATAAATAATACAATAAATTACGTGTCCTGTATGTAATTGTTCTCTTTGTGACTCCTGACTACAACAGATACTTCACTAACTAAATAATAAAAAAGAAATATTTAAATGAGACACAAAAGCATCAAATCATGTCATTCATAGAATTATACTTTTATAATTTGGATCCATAGTGGCTTGATACAAACTTTCTATTTTACTTGCACACAAATTTAAGAATAGTTTACCACATTCATATTATTATAGTTGCTTTGTTGTTTCTGTGTTCACATTTTATTGATGAGCAAGAAAACTGTACATGTCCCAGATTAAATGTTACTTTATCTGTGGTAATTTTCCCATCCAAGATGAAACTGGTTCTAAATACTTTAGCACTGCTGCACCATGCTGGGCCTTGCCTGTTAACAGATCTGTTTCTGTCACTTGATGGTGAGCTCTTCCCACACAAGAGACAGAAACAAGGTACCAGAGACCAGGACCATGATTCATTTGCTTTTATTAATTCAACGTACCCTGACAAAATGATCTTTCCAAAGCACAAATTAAAGTATTTTATCCTTCTGCTTTTCATACACATTTAAACTTTTCTCATAACCTCATTCCCACACCTTACTGACAGTTTCTGTTGAATTCAGGTCTGTAGAAGTAGAATTAGCACACTAAACAATCCTGCTATGTCAGCTACAAACACTGAGCTCATCTTCAAAAGACCCTCAAACCTCATCTGACATAAGAGGTTTTCACTGTAAAATGTTCACTCAGTATGGTGGAAGCACATTGATCTATCTTCCTATCTACCCTTCAATTTTACTGCATTTCCTCAAAAGTCATTTCTGTCTGGGGATTTGACATTTCCTATCTTCTTTATATATTTTAAGGGCAAATATATTTAAAGTTATACAACATATTTACATCTCTGTTTAGGTAAATTTCCCTTTTAAATATGTAATTGTATATATCATCTATCAATTTGCTGTTTTTGAATAAGATCCAAAATGTACAATAAATGTTTGTGAAATGGGCAGAAACTGTTCAGAAGAAAAAGAAACTGGGGTAGGAGAAAGGAGAAAAGAAGAAAGGGGAAAGCAAAAAATGTATATATTATATACATACATATACATATATACATATATATATATATGACAGTTAAGATAGTTATACTACTAATTTCTCTTATTTCAGTGAAAAGGAAGGTTTGTGCCAATATTGTTTGGACAATTAAATACCTATATCATGTACTTTGAGAATCTCATTTGAAGATAACAATACACAATGTATTAACCATTGTTACTCTCCTATTGTTTTGAATTTTTTTCTTTTTAAAATAAAAATTTTTAATTGTTTATTTAAATTGTACTTAATGCATGTTTTCTCATACAGAAGTTTTCTTAAGGGTAAATTGTGTAAAATTTTGTTGCTATTAAGAATGCAGTCCCTCTTCACTCTAATTTTTTGATGGTTTGTTCTATGTGTTTCTACTATATTTACAGTTTTTGTCTGATTACTTCCTGCAGGTTCAGCAAATGCTCCTCCACTCAACTATATCTCAGTCACTATTCACTGTATGTTGAGCACTCATAATTTAATTTCTTTAAATTCCATTGTGAAGGGGACTTTAATTTTACTTAATATATAATTTCATTCAAACTATTTATGAATAGTATATACTTCCCTCTGCTGGTGGGGGACTTAAACCTTTCTCATTAACAATATTTTCACATTACATTAGTTTTTTTCCCATATACACATTATACACACAATTTCATTCTCTTAACTGATTGTAGAATAAAGTATGGCTTCTTGCTCTGTCAGATTTGTCTCTCTAGCTATTCTTTTTTCAATTTTAAAATCTTCTGTGACTATTAATTCCCTTGTTTTCCACTGAAATTGAGAATCAATATAATCAAACTTAGTTAAAACAGGTCCTATCGTAGTTCGAATTAGGGTGCAATGAATTCATGAATTAACTTGATTATTGCAGACTGATCAGGCCCACAGCCTCCCATTCGAGTGGTCAGCAAAGGTTTAAATGAAAGAGACAAGTGGTAAGATTTTAGGGCTCTAGGAAGATCAAAACCCTCTAACAGAATTTGAGATTCTCTGGGGGCTGAGCCAAAGAACTTCTCTAGGTGGCATGTATTTTTTTGGCTTTCAAACAAAGGAAGGGAATACTGAGGAAAGTACAGGAAACCCAGCAGGATCTTTGGAGTCAGCACAAACACTTCCTCGAATAGTAAATTATGCTAATTAGGAGAACAATCTTATCTCCAGGTTGACATTCATGGCATGAGTGAGATGTCTGCAGCAATGGTCTCTAACTAGTTATTTGGGGTTGGAGTCAGGGGTGTGTAGCTGGGACCTTATCTTGTCCTTTGGGGCATCATGGCATCACAGGCCACAACAGGCCTCAGCGGGGACCAATGATTCATAGAGGTTCACTTACTGTGAGTCCACTTTGCATCTCTAGACAAGGGGCCTGGGCCTGAGACAGACTCACAAGTAAACATAGAAAGCCAATTGGTTAATTTTAAATCCTGCTCAGAGCCGCTCACTTGATGGCAATTATGTTTACAATATTAGGTTTGTCTTCAAGGAATCTGATATAACTGCTTCTTAAATTAAGTTTTCTTACACAAGATAAAAGGAATAATATATTTGCTTATTTTGTTTTTAAGCTTTCTGATCAATCATGAAAAGTTTATTTACTTTATAAGTCTTTGACAAGCAATAAGTTTGTTATAATTGATCAACCTAAATTGACATATCATGGTCACTCTAATAACGTTGTTTATCTCTGAGTCTGTTGGTGGTGGCGAACATTCAATGAGTTTACACAGGTAAGACAAATAGGCTGATTTATCTCTATTTTATCTTATTTCTCTATCTGACCTTTGCAATGGTTTTTATTATTTTCTTCTTAATATAGTCATTGTGCTTATTGTAGTGTGGTTGCTCTTCTTAAAATGTACATCAAGCTAATTAGTTTTCAGCTGCTTTCCGATATAATAGATTTAAATAAGATTTAACTTTAAACATTTGTTTTATTGCATTCCAAATTGTTTACACTTACTACTTTCATCCTTCAGTTTTAAGAGTCTTAAATTCAATTTTGATTGATTTCATGACAAGAACTTCCAGTATTTGTAATTTCCAAAAATGCTTATAATCTTTTAATTTTACATTCTTACTTTTATTAGTACAATTTTGCAGTACATAATAGTTGTACTACATTCATTATAGGGAACTGGTACATGTTTGTGGACATAATCTTAATCAGTGCTTTATGTAATTGGTGCAATTACTGCTCTCAAAATGGTCCCCCAATAAACTAGAAAAGAAAAAGAGGAAGGAGGTGAAGGTAAAGAAAGCAATCACAATTGAAAAGAAGGAAATTGTGGAGAAATGTAAGAGTGGCATTCATATGACCAAACTTGGTAATATGTACAGCATGTTGAAATTCACCATCTCAAGAATATTACAGAAAAAAAAAGAAGTGTATAAGGAAGCTAGTGTTGATAAAAGTGTTTTCCAATTTAGTAAATTATGATCAACAGTGTTAGATGAGGTAGAAAGGCTATTATATATGTGGTTAAATGAAAAACAGATGGCAGGTTATAACCAAAGTCTATAATTTGTAAAAAAGCTAGGGTTATAAATGAAGATCTCATAAAGGATAATACATCAATGAGTGCAATGGTGAAACATTTAATTCCAGTATGAGGTGGTTTCACAATTTTAAAGCAAGAACTGAGGTCCATAGTACAAATATGTATGGCGAAGCAGCCAGTGCAATAAAAGAGCTACTGAAAATTACATATACCACTTGGAAATGATGAAACATAGAAGTGACTTTTGCTCTCATCAAGTTTCCAGCTGTGATGAAGAAAATGCCCAGGAGAACATGTGTTACCCAAGAAGAGAAAAAAATGCCAGGCC
Organism: Dasyprocta punctata; assembly: GCA_004363535.1. Lineage (NCBI taxonomy): Eukaryota > Metazoa > Chordata > Mammalia > Rodentia > Dasyproctidae > Dasyprocta > Dasyprocta punctata. The sequence continues at coordinate 100,863 of RJWM01003080.1, read as the reverse complement.
ACAAGCCTGTGAAGGATAGGCTAAACTTACTGCTATATACTGGTGTGAGTGGTGGCTTCGAGACAAAGCATTTCTTGATTTGTTACTCTGAGACCCCTAGAGTGTTCAGAAAACATAGTCATGAAGAATAGGGTATAAGTCAAGTGGAGATCTAATGCAAAATCTTGGGCAGCAAGTGTACTTTTTCTTGAGTGGATCATGGAGGCTTTCTATCCTACTGTTAAGAAATTTCTAGAGGACAAAGGTTTACCACTCAAGGCCCTTCCTTCATAAACAATGCTCCTGCTCACCCATGAGATTTGGAAGAATTTGATGAAGAATTCCCATGGTTCTCAGTCAAGTTCCTCTCATCTAATACAACTGTTCTACTGCAGCCTAGGGACCAGCAGGTCATAGCTAACTCTAAGAACACCACGGAACTGTTCCTGAAGTGCTTCCAGATGGTCTCAGATAGAGATTTAACCCTTAAAGAGTTCCGCAAACAACATCACAACATCATCTCCTATGTGAGGTTAATTGGGAAATCCTGGGTTAATATCTCTCAAAGGACACAGAGATCTTATGGAAGGGGACTCTCCTTCCAAACAACAACCACCTTTCATTTCATCTTCTCTTCCTGCAAGCCAAAGATGTCAGTTTGAATGTTGAGTACTTTAAATGTTTGTTTCTGGTAAATTATGCACATTATACACTTCTTTTTCAATGAGGAAAAGGTCAATGGGTGCTTTGGGAGGTTCAGAATATATTGTGGGTTATCTCTTATGGAAAAATACTCTTTTATTCCCTTTTGTTATGCCAGGAATTGAACTCATGACCTTGCACTTGCCAGGAAGACACTGTGCCACTGAGCTATATTCCCAGTCCTGGAAAAATAATCTTGACTTACAACCAACTTGAGTTACAACCAGTCCTCAGTTTAAAACTCAAGCGTCCATTGCATTTATCATGATTTGGTGTGCTACTGATCTTTGGTGAGTGCTTCTTGTATGCGTGGGACAATGCTGGATGCAGACACCTGCATATGGCTATTGAGTAAAACTTTCAAATTCCATTCTAAACTTTTTGCTATTAAACCATTTTTAGGCTAGTTTCAGCACCCCCAAAAAAATAACAAAGAGGAAAATTCAGAGATTTCCCATGTTTCCCTCCCCCTACCCTTGCAATGACTGTGTCATTGTTAACATCCTCCATCAGACTGGTACATTTCTGAGAATAAACAAACTGATACTGACACATCCTAGTTGCCTAAATGATATTTTACACTGGGGTATATAGTTAGTGCTGCACATACCATGAGTTTAGACGCATGTATCCATCATTATAGTAGGCCAAATATTTTCACTGCCCTCAAAATTCATTCTTTCTTGCATGGTCCTTTTCTTCCTAATCACTGCAAGCAACCACTGATCTTTGTACATTCTCCATAGTTTTACATTTTGCTGGATGCCTTAGACTCTAGTTGGAATTGTACAATAAGTAGCCTTTCAGGTTAGCTTCTTTCACTTAACATGCATTTAGAGTTTCTCTACTTTTTAAAAAGTTTTATATAACTCACTTATTTATAGTGATGGCAATTTTTTTCCTTCACTAAAGAATTGTAAATTAGAGTCTGAAGTTTCTCAATAATTATGTGCACTTATTTGTAAACTCTTTGGCAACAATTACTATAACTCAGCTTAGCAAGATTCCTCACTCTATGCTGGCACACCTTGGATGCATAATGAACTTCACTGCACCTCAGGTAATATTTGATCTAGGTCTGTCTTTAGCAAAAACCATATTTCATAAATTTTGTCTAAATCACCTTTGTATCTGATGTATCTCTTAGTAATTTTCCACCCACTGACTCTACTGAGCTCCTTAGTTATAAATTCCCTCTTCCTTGTTTTGCATGGAGTACAATCTCTCTTTCCTCTTAAAAAATCCTATTGTAGTGTACCCTATCTGTATCATGAAAACCCTGAATAAATTCTGCCTTACTATGCTGTAATGAATGTCATTCACATTTTTTTCTTTAACAATTATGAATAGTATTCCATTGTCTGTATGTGCCACAGTTTAGCTATTCACCTAATGAAGTACATTTGGTTGGTGGCACCATTTTGGCAATTAAGAATATTTGTGCTATAAAATTCTGTTGTTTGTGTATGAGTGTGTGTGTGCATGTGTGTAGGCTTTTAACTCCTTTAGAGAAATATCAAAGAAAACAATTGCTAGATCACATGCTAAGAATGTATTCATTTTATAAGAAATAAGTCTTTAAAACTAAACATATTATCCTGTATTTCTTTGTGTTTGGAATCTTACAACTCATCTAGTTTTGTAAAATATTTCATAAATTGTGGCAAATTATGTTGATTCCACTGGAGCCACAGAACATTAGAACTCATTCTACCTAAACACATTTTGGATTAACATTCAACATCTCAATGTAATTGTCTTAGTTACTTTTCGCTCGTTGCTGAGACAAAATACCTGACACTCAAAGTTAGGGAAGGAAAGGTTTATTCTTACAGTTTCTTGAGAGTTTCAGTCCATTAGTTGGCTCCAAAATAGTGTGGCATGATGGGCCTGCTGTTCATGGCGGCTGCAAGCTGCAAGCTGCAAGCCACAAGCCACGCTGGCAAGAGAGAGAGAGGCAGAAGCGGAAGCAAACAAGAGGAAGACCCGCCTTCCCTTACATTGTATGTCGGCTCCACCCCTAGGCGGGTACAGCAAACCAAACACAAGCAAGCACCAGACTTAGCCCCATCAAAAGTATGTAGGACTTGGGGGGACATAGCATACCCCATACAGTAATCTAAGGTGAAAACTGACAATAATAAATCTGAGTTTAAACTGCCCTTAATTCCTTAATAATTTACTTCATCCATTATTATTTTTACTAAGAAACTTCTACCTGTTAATGAAAGACATTTTCTTTTTCTTTTTTCTTTTTGTTATGGGCCTAACTTTGTTTCTAGGACCTCATAATGTGACTGCATTTGATGATGACCTATTTAAAGACACAGAAAACAAATAAATTCATTAAGGTAAGCCCCAATACCTTCTGGCTAATGTCCTCACATGAAGAGGAGTTTACAGTTCCTTACATTTCTATCTAAGCATTTAAGGTATTTTCCTTAATATGGTCAGATATTATCCCATCATGTAAATACTTAATTTCAGAAAACTTTTCTTGATGGATTTTAGAGTTGTTTCCGACCTTTTTTTTGCATATAATCTGTGATAAATAGGCTTGAATGTGTCTCATGTTTAGTACTGATAAATAAATCTATATTCTTTTTGAGAAGCACAATGCTATACCAAAATATATGTTCATTTTTAGTTGAAAACATTTGAAAACTGTTGAAAAATTTTTACTAGAACAACACAGGTAATTTATGTATTCCTGTAACAAAATCATAACTTTGAGTTGTACAAAATTAAAATAAAGTTACATGTAGTGTAATGTAAATTCTTCCAAGTCAAGTCTTCATGATTTTTGCTATTTGTCACCAAAAATTAATAAATACCTGATATATAGTAAGTACTTAATATTTTAATGCATAAATATATCGCACAGTGTCCATTTGTTGTATTTTCAACTTTGTACTCGTTTTTCTTTCTATTATTGGGTACCAATACCTTCTTTATGTAATAGTGAGGAAATCACTCACTTCAGTCAGTGGGTTTCTAGCCGAGTCATAGGAGTGACAAATGTGATTAAAGTATAAATAATGAAAACTCCTCATTCCATACGTTCCATGATTGATTCAGTGATGAATACTTGACTCAATTATATCCACTGAGAAATCTGTAAACTTTTACTAAACCTACAGGGAGAACAATAAATATTCTTTCAATAGGATTTAAACATGAGTGCATGCAACGTGAAGTTTGTCCATACACTTCAGCACTATAAGAAAGAAACTCTCATAGAATGAAATGTATAGAAGGAGAGGTATATAGCTCAAAGAAAAAGACCCACCAGTCACTAAAGACATTGATCCCTGGAACCTAAATTGCCTGGAAAAAACTCAGTCCTAGTATTTATCAATTGTGTCTACTGATAGATACTTTTTAAAAGCCAGGTTCCAGGTCAAATTTCCTGTGAGTCAAACACACTTTAACTAAATCATGTATTTTTTAATGTAATATTCATCTCTTTTTGATCTTGGTTAATCTTTCTACCATCTTTAATACATTTTCTTTTATCTTTATTTTTTGGTTCTTGATTAAAAATGCAAACTTTATCAGATTATTAGCCATTTCAAAGTACTTTAATCTTATTAATTCTTTTCACTTGCTTCCTTTAGAATAATTTAACTGGGTTATTTTTGGTTTCTTGATATGAATATTTATTTCATTTACTTCCCTTCATTCTTTTTTGAATAATAAAGATTAACTTGAACTTTGAAAGCTTGCAGGAGAAAAATTTCAAATCTTTTCTATAAATTTAAACAAAGTTATTCCCTGGCCATTCTTTCTCTAATAATATTTTTGAATTAATTCTTTTCTTTTAGCCAGTAATTATTTAGTTCAAGCATTCTGTTGAAACATTATTTGCAGCATATTTTGTTACACAGAGCTCAATTTATGTAGCCTTTCTACATTTTATGTCACTAACACATTAAAGTTTTAATATATTAAGCCTTCCTGTGTGACATTGGTAGTGATAGCCAACATTGTTTCTTGGTCAGTATAAAGTGTAGTTACATTTATGTTATATTATACACATGCATTCTCACATAGGTGAAGTACTATTTTAAATTTTTCATATTTTTTCAATTAGTATTCAAGTAAAAAATTTATTTCATCTCAATAATCATGACTATTTATAGGAAATCTTGAAGGTTGGACAACACACACTTTGATGTTATACTTGGTACATTAGTTCGCTAATTGATTCTTTGTTCCCTTCAATGCTAGTGAGAGTTTGATTTCTGAAAGTTTTTCTTTGAAAATATTACTTTCACAACTTAATTTATTCCTTTAGTGAGCATGCTATGAGATTTAATAATATAATAAATAACTCCTCCTGTTTTCTACAGAAAATAGTGTTTGACACAAAGGTAATAGGAGACTAACTTAATCAGTTGTTTCTTGGTTACATTTTGTGATGTGAATATTTCAAAGGTAGATAACAGCCAGGCGTGGTGGTGCACGCCTTTAATCCCAGCACTCAGGAGGCTGAGGTAGGTGGAGCGTTGTGAGTTAGAGGCTGGCTTGGGCTACAAAGTGAGCACAAGGCTGGCCTGAGCTACACAGTGTGACCCTGCCTCAAAAAACCAGGGCTGGGAGTTTGGCTCAGTGGCTTAAGCGCCTGCCCTGGCAGGCGTGAGGTTGTGAGTTCAATCCCCAGTGCCACAAAAAAAAAAAAAAAAAAAAAAAGGTAGATAACACCATAGATTTAATGCTGATGCTATTTTCAATTTGTAACATTGGAATACTGATTTTATCATGAAATTGATTTATTTATTCATTTTATTTCAATTAAGTGTCATAAAGTTGATATTTATTTTATATTTTATAATGCCTTAATTAAAGGAATCCTTCTTGCAAAATTTAAATCCATTGTTTCATTTCAATTGTTCAACATTATCCACAATTTTGAGAATATGTTGTCCACAAAAATGAGAAAATGTATGTGAATCTTTGTGAATAATTTTTGTACCCAAGGAAAATCACACTTGGGGCACATTATCCAACAGATACATTTATTAACTGCTTAATTTACATACAGTTTCTCTTAAATTATTTCAGACTTTTTTGTTTTTATGACTCCTTTTATTCTTTCCTATTTTATACTTTTAGGAAGATTATGATCCTTTAGTAAATGTTTTGAAGTATGAAATAAATAAATGTAAAAGGAAGAATGCAAAACAAAATGCTATGTTCTATATTTTTTATCATCAGTGGAATACCGAAGTACCTCCAAGTAATCTCCAAAATGGAGAACTGTCAGAAACTCAAAAAGCACTTAAAATAATATTGTGATAGCCATATACTCCCATCTCTACATACATATATCCAATATCCTGACTATCAGGGTGTATGGGGTATGCTATGTCCCTCCAAGTCCTCACGTACTTTTGATGGGGCTAAGTCTGGTGCTTGCTTGTGTTTGGTTTTCTGTACCCGCCCAGGGGCGGAGCCAACACACAATGTAAGGGAAGGCGGGTCTTCCTCTTGTTTGCTTTCGCTTCCACCTCTCTCTCTCTCTTGCCAGCGTGGCTTGTGGCTTGCAGCTTGCAGCTTGCAGCCGCCATGAATGGCAGTCCCGCCAAGCCAAGCTATCTTGGAGCCAACTTAAGTATGAACTGAAACTCCCGAGAAACTGTAAGAATAAACCTTTCCTTCCCTAATTTTGGGCGTCAGGTATTCTGTCTCGGCAGCGAGTAAAAAGTAACTAAGACACAGGGAAATCATTTTTTGTGTTTTTCATTACAATATATACCATATAATCACAAATTTCCAAAAGCTAAAAATCATTTGGATATCTTTCCTTGAATTTTAATAAAGGAAAATTACATATGATTTGCTCTTTCATGTCAGTTTTATTCATTTGTTATTATGCTTATAAGAATTATACATATAGTTGCTTCTGTGGGAATTACAATAACTTGCCTTACTCTTTGCTATTTAATTAAACTACAATCTGATACTCATCTTTGAAATACATTTGAATTGCATACATTTTTGCTTATTAAATATAATGCCACAGTGTCCATTCTATGTGCATACTTTGGAAAACATGGAGTATATTTCACTTGACTCTATACCAAGAAAGTGGACTGAGGTATCAACTGTGTATGTACATTCAATGATAATGAGTAATCGAAAACCTTTTTCCAAATTCCTTATTTCAATTTACTCCTTTAGGCTTCACTACTTGACAACTTTACTAACACTGGATAGTAATGGGTATTTTCCACTCTTTATTTATGGGTGTTCACACAGAATATCTAGTGGTTATCTGATATTGTTTTTATATTGTCTCATTTAATCCATGTTATGTTTATTATTAATAAGGTAGAGCATCACTTTTATATGTTATCTATTTGTATCTGCTTCCACAGACCCACCGTCTATCTTTTACTCTTCTGTTCAAAGCTTCTAGGAGTATAACAGGTATAGATTGCCTTACTTGTTCTTAAGAGTGATTGTGTCTTGCCAACATCAGACTTTAGCAGAAAGATAGAAATCATTGCAGAAAAAGAACTTAGGGAAGTTACTTCTCCAATTGTTATTGCCCCTGTTCAATAATTACACTCAAATTAAATGATTTTTCTTCTAGGGTTAAAATCCTTACATGTTCGAGTACCACTGTATTTTACCCTTGACATGTCTGTGTCAGATTGGCAGTGGGTTTGTGTTTGTTAGTCTGAGCATTTTACCATTCCTATCCTTGGCAAATGTTCCCATCAATAATCTTCTCAGATTCTTCTCAGATGAACACGTGTGTGAGCCATCTGTTTTCCACTGATCTCACTTGGTATCAGGACTATCCCAGAAGGTAGATCTTTAAAATGGGTTACTCATTAATTTCAAGAGTTGCTTTATACTGCTTGTTGAGTAAAAAGGGGATAGTTGTAATTTATAGCAGGCAGTGACAACACTTTTCTTTTTTCCAAATCATCACATATCATGACTCTAGAAGTTGGTCTTGAGATCAGATATGGATATGAAAATTAGTAGCTCTAGCAACAAGAGTGATTTTAAAAATTGTGCTGTAGGATGAAGATTTGAGAGTTTCTAAACATGCACAAAGAGATGAAGAGGAATTCAGGCATTGAATTCATAAGCCAAGGAGTAAGGAGAGAAACAAAAGTAACTGTGGCAAGTTTAAAAGAATTTCTTTTCTCCTGTGACAACAGGGCATATCTTAGCCTCCTTCTTTATTGCTGAGACACAATACATAACACCCACAATTTAAATGAGGAGAAGTTTATTTCAGTTCACATTTCTGTCCATGATTGGCTGACTGCAGGGCAAATACAGCATAGAAGAGAGCATAGCAGAGGAGAAGATGCTCAAGAGGGAGACAGAGATGATCAAGGGAGGAGCTGGAAAGGAAGACAGATATTTCCAGGATACACACACAGTCATCCACTTTTTATAATCAGGACCCACCTCCTAAGGACACATTTAGCTACAAACTCATCAGTGGGCAAATTCATTGATGAGTATTCAAACACCTCCCACAGACCAACAACCAGGCATAAACCATAGTACAGTATATTATGTCTGAGGATAAGTCTGCAAACCTGACAGCAATAGGATTCAGACACAACAAGTCCCTTGGATGCACAACCTTGCATTGCTTATTGCTTCCCATGCTGAGATAAATGCCCTGGTTGGGAAAGAGTGGCATTCCAAATTTGAGATAATCTTATCTGTAGATGAAAGAAGTCTGAGAAGTACCAGTTCTCCTAAAGTCTTTCACTCAGGAAGAAGCCCTTACTAGAAACCAAGCGTCAATTGTACGAAAACTTTTCTATTGCTTCGCTTATGAAAAATCTATCACAAAGGGATTTTGACTCCCTTTCGATACCTTCCTATATTTCAGATCTATTCCTAGGCTTAAACTAAATAATTTCTGAGGGAGAAATGCACACAGCAAAGAATTTGCAAAGAATTTGGAAACAAACTCAGGATGAGAGTCTCAAAATGTTAGACCAAAAGGAACAAAAAATAAGACTGGCTTTACAATAACCACCAATGAGGGCCCATCCCTGAGCTTGGGAGTGGTGAGCTTGGGCATGGTGACAGTGCTCTGGTGGACTGACTGCTGCTTGAAATGGGGACACAGTTGGTGCCTGCAGTAAAACACTGTGAAGATGAGAATTTTAGAGCTGATCTACTATTTGCAACTTTCCAGGCATCGCTGCTTGTAGGTCCTAAAAGGGCCAGGATGACAAGAATGATTATCTTCGTTTAGTACCGCACTGGCTTCCTTGAATGCATTCTGAAAGACATTCTCTCAGAATCTCTATTAACTACTAAAATAGATGCATACCTGAAATGAGAACTACACTGCAGATTAAGAAGGAGGTCTCCCTTCATTAAAAATCACTGATTGAGAATACATGTATCTCTTCTTAAGCAGGGTCATAAGGACCAGCTTATTAGTGCAAACTGAAGTATTTGAGAAACTATTTCCTCTGGGTAATACAACAAAGACACATTTACTTAAGTCCAGGTTTGAGAAATAATTATCTTTACTGTTAAAAATGACCTTTATTTCAAATAGTATCTTAAGAATATAAGGGAAAAATGTCATAAAACAAAATAATTTCAATAACATCATATATATAATTATATATATGTATATATATACATCTACTAGCAACCCTTTCCAATAAAGTTGAACTATAGTTTGGTATTTTTATCTATGTCTGAATGAAAAAAATGTAGAATTTTGTAGTAAAATATGCAAGTAACACAAGTTGTAAGTGACCTCTTGAGATTAATTAGGGAAAAGGCAAATAATATTATGGTTAAAAATGGAAATCAGAACAGTTGGCAGAGAAGCAACAAATCTGGGTCTTATAATTAGTTCTTGGAATGTCTATATACATACTTTTAATGAAATACTAATTATATCAATGATTATAAGAAAAAAGAAATTGTTATTTGTGCCCTTACATACTAGGCACTGTTGTATATAGTTTATTTATCTAGATTATTTTACTTAATTTGCAAAGCATTGCTATCCCAACCCAGGAGAGGCACAGGGACCAGGCAAAAGGAGCTAAGGGACTGCCCCCTCCCGTGGAGTGCGTTGACATCGCCACCTTAGTGGGCCTGGCAGGCCTAGCTTCAAGCCAAATAGGGTCATTCGAAAGCTTTAGGTTTTAATGTTGTTTGTCTCATTAGCCTTGGGACTTCTTAGAACCTTTCTCTCCTTTCTTCTTTCCTACTTCTCCAGCGTGCATTTCCTACTATTGTGTTTTGGAATTTTACAGTTTGCTTGGCTTCATAGGCTCAAATCATGAACCCAAGCCTTATAAAAAATTATGCTGTGTTCTTTAAACTTTCTAGTTGATGCTGGTTCAACTTAAGATTTTGAGGCTGCCAGCATGGAATGAATGTATTTCACATGTAAAAAGGATGTAAATGATGAGTGTAGTAGGAACAGAGTTTACAACTGAATGTTTGTGTCCCCCTAAAATATATAATTTGAAGTCCTAATGCTAAAATATGTAATTTGAAGTCCTAATGTGTTGGTATTAGGAGGAGCACCTTTGGAATGTGATTAGGTTATTGAGACAGAACCCTAATGGAAGGGACTAATGTCTCACAAAAAGACATCACATGCAGTTCCCTGGCCTTTCTGCCATGTAAGCATACAGCAAAACAATGGCCATTGGAAAATTGAGAGTGGACTCTCACCAGATTCCAGTTCTGCCAGATCATGGATCCTGTACTTCTCAGACTGAGAAAGAAATGTTTATTGTTTATCCCACTCAGTTTATTGGATTTTGTTCTAACAGCCCAAAATATCTAAGATAGCATTCCATAAGTTATTTTGCTGCTGTCTTCAATTTCATTGGCAATGGCAGAAAAAAAAAAAAAAAAAAAGGCTAGAAGTCATTCACCAAAAAGCCTACAAGACTGTAATTGGGGAGTTCAGCCAATCTGACTCAGAAACCAAGCTACAAAACAGTTAATTTAAAGGGATAGAGAGATAAAGTTCTTTAGGGAGGTTAAACACAGGTAGTTCTAGGAAGTGGATAGCATAGCAAAATAAGATTCAACAAATAATAAAATCCAACAGAAACTGAATCAAATGTGGGAGGCAAAAGCATAGTTTAACATGATCATCACTAGAAAAAATTAATTTACAAGAACTTTATTGAAAGAAAATTCTTGTAAATTGAGGTGAAAAAGACATTGTACCTTTATGCACATTTATCTCATTTCTCCTCATAAAAGAATTCCAACTTTATTTGTGTTATATGTTACTTTCTTTATTTTATGTATAAATCCTGGATACTTTGTATTTTGTGTTCCATACAGTAAGTAGTTTAGGAATATCCATCATCTAGTAAATAAGATATAAGGCAAAGTTTGCTAGACAGTTACGGGAAATATTTCTTTTCCCTTGAAGAGATATGTGCAAAGGTGATTTCACTATTTAAATGTGGTCACATCTACAATAATCCTTGGAACTGTGGAATGCACTTTTCAAAAACGAAATAAAAGATTTATATTTAAGTGAGAAAAGAAAAGAGCCTGACTCTTTCATGATATTATTGAGCTTCAGAATTAAAAACCATACCAGTGATCCACCTCCAGACTTAATGTTATAAATGGCTATTGATCAAAAATTGGAGACATTATATTTTATATTTATAAACAAAAATTTTGTAGCAAAACCAAATACTAAAAATTTCTGTAGGATAAAAATAGAAATTAATACTTACATAACAGAAAAAATGAGTACTAAAATATTTTCACATTATGCTTAGTATTGTAACTTTGCACTTATACTGTAACAAAGAATAGAAATTAATACTTACATTACAGAAACAATGAGTACTAAAAAAACATTTTCCCATTATGCTTAGTATTGTAACTTTGCACTTACACTGTAACAAACACAAAATTACCAGGAAAAATAATTATAGTATTGGTGGAATATTAAATTTTACTCAGAATCTTTTTCCCTGGAGAATTTTAAATTTCTTAACTATAAACTCTCTATAAATAATGTTTTTCATAAACCTTCCACCAGTGGTTTATAATTAAATAAAAATCAAATAAAATTTCATTCGGTAACAGTTTTCAGCAAAAAGAACATTTGTTCAGTTTAATATGTAAACAAATTTTACAAGAATGAGTTTACTAAAAATTTTTGAATTCTTAAACTTCAGTTTTACTCACGTGACAATGAAAAAGCTACAGTTTGCATGTGCATTAACTAAGGGAAGATTATTATTTACCTGTCCTTAAATACTATTTTGTAAGGCTTCTATCCACCAAAATAACTTTTTAAAATCTCTACATGTAATATAAATTTATAGGTGTGAAATGTGTCAATTTTACAAGTACCCAAAATTATAATTTTGAAGTCTTTGTCTCATTTCAGAGACTGTAGTTAGTTTAGCATTTATATTAGTCAGCATCATAATTTATTGGGAGACCAACATTGAAAAGGGCAAAGAAATAGGTCAAACTCAATGTCTTAAATGAAGGCAGAAAGACAGTAAGTGGATGGGTCCCCATAATTATAGGAGACAACATAAGAGTCATAATTAAATGACTGTCACCTAGTAACTGAAATGTAACCATAGATTACTTTAATTTTTATTCTAGAAGAATGAGTAATAATAGTCCTCGAATTTAATGGAGCATTCACTGGCTTGTGACTTATGAAAGTTTAGCAGGTAGAAATGAACCACTCATTGACCGTCCAAATGGCTCTGAAGTGATACCTGTGGACAATTAGAGCCATCCATGCATGGGGCTCAAATAAGATTTAATATTGACTCTAGTATATATTATCTAAAACCATCCAGGTGAATCATGGTCTATTACATCTCCTAAGAAAGAAAATTTGAAAACTCTTAACTGAAAAAGTTAGCAAAGCAAAGAACTGAATTGTATCTTACACAACTGGAAACCTTGAAAAGTGAGAGAATATAAAAAGTTATATAAAAGTATAACCACAAACTTGTACTATTGCCTGGGGAATTAAGCTCACGGACGGGAAACCTATCTTCCACATTTTTGTTATAGGTACAAATGTCATCATTTTATTTTCCTTCTTCTATAGTAGACTTTTTTAAAATATATGACATTATATGATTAGAAAGTAATGTAATTTTGTGTGACATAGTTTGGAATAAAAAGAAAGCTTGACAGACATTTTTAAAATACTCGGAGCCGGGCGCGGTGGCGCACGCCTTTAATCCCAGCACTCGGGAGGCTGAGGTAGGAGGAGCGTTGTGAGTTCGAGGCCGGCTTGGGCTACAACGCGAGCACAAGGCCGGCCTGAGCTACATAGTGCGACCCTGCCTCAAAAAAAAAACTAGGGCTGGGAGTTTGGCTCAGTGCCTTAAGCGCCTGCCCTGGCAGGGGCGAGGTTGTGAGTTCAATCCCCGGTGCCGCAAAAAATAAATAAATAAATAAATAAATAAAATAAAATACTCGGAATTTTAACTCCAGGTAAACTTCATAAATTGTTTCACTTTATAACATACATAGACACCTTGTCTCCTTCTTTGTTAAAGCAAACAAATGCTAAATAACACTGAGTTTCCAGTGTATGCTATATTTTTATGAAGTACTTAAAATATTAGAGAATATCCATACAATATATTTTATTACATAAACTCCAGTGACATAGTAAAGCATAGATTTTTCCCATCCTATCTTATATAACTGATCTGAAAATTTGACTATGATAATTATTGATTTGGAGAAAATAAACAGTTTTTACAATTTATATGACATTTAGAGACAGAAATTGAAAAATAAAAAAGAACAGCATGAAACAATTAACATAATAGTTATAATCCTATTTGCTGCAGGGGATAAACGTGAATCAGCTGACACAGTCAGAAAAAACCTGCCTTTAGGGTAGGTTCAGAACCTTAATGAAATATGAAAGGTGAGTAAAGTAACACTAAAAAGTATCAGGGAAAGAAAACAAAAAATTGAAGATCATATATGCATACATACAAATATACATATGTATTATATACACTTCAATGTTTGGCAGGGTGGAAATCATCCAGTGCAGAAGAGAATGTATACTGAACATGTATATATTTTTCTTACATATATAACATATATATTAAGTAATATATGTTACATATATACATATACATATATAAAATGCATCTATATACATGTACATATATAATATATTTTTTCTTGCATGTATATGTAAGTAGATCTCATATTATGGAAGAACTTTAAGCTAACACCTTTGCAATGTAAAATAGGGATTCATATGAGTTTTGATATGAAGGAGTGACATGACTTACATAAGTATAATTCAAAGACTGTGGCAAAGAAGATGAGAATTTCCCTGGATTCCAGTACATATGGTAAAAGTCATTACTGAAATGATTCTATTTTACAATGACACAGTTCTAAATAAAATGATAGATTGAGGAAATTAAAGAGTTAAATTTAACTTTACAATTTTCAGTATAGATGTCAGGATAATATGGTATTAATAAAAATCAAAATAAGGAAATTTCAGTGAGGAAAGGGACTTTGGAAAATAGTAGTTATTTAAAAGTTTTTTCTTGTATTGTGAAGCAACAAATAGTAAAAAAAAAAAAAAAAAAAAAAAAAAAAAAAAAAAAAAAGACTCCCAAACTATGTAACTCTAGTCAGTAGAAATTAGACCTCACATTTGTGTTTGAAAAAGAGATATTCATCCAAGATTTGTCTTGGATCTTTTTATAGAAATCATTGCTAAATCAGAAATTCTCATTTTAAAACAATACTAGCTGCTAAAATTTATTGAATGTTTACTTAGCGCCAGTCACTATGATAGATGTATTACATTTAATTTTTCATGCAAGATCAACAAATTAGAATCAATATTTATTACATTGGAATACATGAGAAATTGAAATAAAGGATCATTGAAGACATTCCAACTTTGCAGAATTTGGGAGAAGTAGAGCTAACATTTATTCCAGACCAAAAACCTGAATTTGCAACACATTATTGTGTTTTCTCTTGTACTTAATATCAGGTCCTATCCACATGTATTTCATTCAAAACACCCACAAATGTAATGACCCAATTTTGATCTTCGTAATATACCAAATTTAGTTTTAGAAAGAGTATCAATAAAATGAGAATTTAGCCACACTGTATGTCTTTATTTCCTATCTTAAATGCTGTGGCTTAAATTGCAACACTATATTCTTTTTTTTTTTAAGAAAAAAAAAAAAAAAAACAAATCAGAGCAAAGCAGATCAGAACAGAACAATGCAAGCAACACAGGACCTCAAAACAAGATACCAGGAAATCAACAGTGGCTACCATAATGACTCTCATTTTCTTCACAACACTATATTCTTAAAATAATTGCTGCTGAGATTATAAAGCTGTCATTAGGCCTAAAACATAAAATAATTTATAAAGTTTTTTCTATACAACTATCTTATTGATTTTCCTCTGAAGAAATCTGTTTCTTCAAAATGACATGGCATAATTTCTCTGCTATCTGACAATTTTAATAATATTAAACTAGATTTATAAATGAAAATATGTACACACAGAACATTGGCAATCAGAATGTCCAAGTAGAAAATCCGTTTCAGTATGCATGAATCTAAAAGACAAAAAAAAAAAAAAAAAAAAAAAAAAAAAAAAAAAAAAAAAAAAAAAAAAAAAAAAAAAAAAAAAAAAAAAAAAAAAAAAAAAAAAAAAAAAAAAAAAAAAAAAAAAAAAAAAAAAAAAAAAAAACACCCTAGCGAAAACAATTTTTATCATACAGCACATTGATTCAGGCGAGAACACTAGCAATAGTTATACAGTAATATTTTTTATTTAGCTATGTGGGGGTGCGGAGAAGGGGATGAGTGAGAAGTGCATCCTAAATATTTAAGGCATCAAAGTATTTCCTAGAATGGAGCGGTGGTGGAAATCTGTAACCCTCTCTGGGAGGCTAACTGAGGAAGATCAAAAAGTCAAGCCCAGCCTGGGCAATTTAGCAAATTACAGAGACCCGGTCTCGAAACAAAAAACAAGGCTTGGAGATACACAGCAGTGTGAAGGTTCTCATACACAAGCACAAATGCACACACACACACACACACACACACACACACACACCTGTTGTGAATGTAATTAAAATTTTTCTGCTTTATATTCTTTTTTTTCTATTTTTCTCTTTCCTTAGAAAGTCATAGTCACACATAGAAAAAATATGACTTAAAAAAATTTAAAAAAGAGCCAGAAATACTGCTCAGTGACACAGTGCCTGCCTTGCAAGCACAAGGTCTTAAACTCTTTCACTAGTTTCTTCTCGACATGCCCCAAAATAAATGCCTTCAAATTCTTTTTTGACTCCACTTGCCCAAATTACCTTTGAGTGTGTATGTTCCAGAACCCCCTACTATTTTACATTCAGCTGTTCCTAAAAAACTTATCTTCAAAATCTCTACTTCCTCTCTCTTTCTCTCTCTCCCCACCATGCTACCATCCTTAAGAGCAAGTTCTACCATTTGTGATGTATAAGATCAGCTTCATCTTTCCCTTTCATGACATTCCTAAATCTATTGTTCTTGCATTTGAGTCACTTGTTGCTGGAATATTTAAATAGCCTTCCAAAAGATTTTCTAGACATTTTTCTTTATATTGTTTCGAAATTCATAAAGCGAAACATGATTGTAGATTTTCTATTTTGTTAAGCAATCTACTCTAATTAAATAGAATTCACTCAATTTACAATTCATGCTGCTTTGATAACCAATACCATTCTAATCTTTGTCTTCATTATCTCTTTCACATGCATTCAGTCTATTCAAACTGGAATACAATTTCTTTAAAATATGTGTCTTTTTTTTTCCATGAGTCTCTTTTTCTATTAAGTGGTGTTGGAATTTATTTTCTTAAGCCTAGAAATATCCAAATACTACCTTTATTAGTCAGCTCCCCCATTGCTGGACAGGATACCTGACACCCACCTCTTCATGAGAAGCAGTTTAACTTGGTTCTTAATTTCAAGAGGATTCCATAACAAATAAATAGGCAGTGGCCTAAAACACTAATGAACAAATTTATTATACTTCTATTCCTGTGGGCAGGAATCCATGGGCTCCCTAGATGGCCTTTTGGCTCTGGATTTCTCATGAAACTGTCACCAATACATCATCTGTGGCTCTCACGACCTGAAGGCTTCACTGGGGCTTGGTGATCCATTGCCATGAAGGCTGACTTGCCTTGCTGGTGCCAGTTCTTTGCCAGATGAGTTTCTAATTAGAGTTGCTTGAGTGTCCTCATTATGTAACTTTGTCCTGCTAAGGTCCCTGACAGCAAGTGATCTAAGAGAAAAAGACATCCACATGCCCTCCATGTCCTAGTCCACAGTCACAGCAGTCATTCTGTTGCTCCCTTCCATTAGAAGTGAATCACAGTCCAACCAGCGCTTATGAGGGGAAGAATTAGGCTCCATGCTTTGATGGCAATGGCGAACCTTTTCAGAGTTTCCATGTCGTTATCTGTTGATGAGTGTTTTCTATGCTGTTGACCTCAAAGGAGAAAGGTTGCTTAATTTCTTTGTATCCCACAGAATGGCTTGTGGTGTGTAGGTCATTTTTATCTATTTGTGTTCATGGCCATGATTTGTTTTAAATGATTTTTCTTCAATTTTCAGAACTCTAAAAAATTCTAACTAAGTGATTTTAGCACAAAGAACTCTTTGAAAATGGTTTGTTGATTTACTTTTTTCTTAGAAGATTCAATATTTTAGTACAAATCTCCTAAATACAAGTGCTGTGCAATCAGTAATACATTATCTAGGAGAATTACATCTTGTTAGCCTGACACAAAGACATACTGCAGTACTTCTGTTTCTGGACTAAAGAGACCGAATGCATGGAAAAGTTAACAGTGAAGCAATGACAGGTCAAGAAAATTCACTTCAATTTTCAGTGGAGAGCCTTAATTATTTCTGGTGGTTATTTTTCTCTCGAAATTTTATGAAATAGTGTTGTGTTCAATAGCTTTTAAGATGTCTCTGCTGAAGGACATTTTTATTGCTTTTAAGAGATTTGGAAACATGATTCCGCAAGCCATGTCCTAAGGTTTGGATTTGAATTTCCCCCCAAAGACCCCTATGCTAAAGCCTTGGCTGTCAGCTTGTGGTGCTACTGAGAGGTGATGATAACTTCAGGGTGGAGACCTGCCTGGAGGAGGTTAAATTACGGATCCTGTGCCTTAAAGGAGATATCGAGACCCCTACTCTCTCCTGTATCTATTTTTGCTTTCTACTGACACTTGGCAAGCACGTTTGCTCCTCCTCCTCTGCCACCTGCCTTGATGTTCCGAATCACAACTGACTCCAAAGCAATGGAGCCAGCAAAATATGGATTGAAACCACTGAAACTGTGGGCCCATTTAAGTTGATTCCATCAGCTATTATGTCAAAATGCAGGAAAACTGACCAATCCAGGCTGTTTCCTAAACAGTTTCATTTGACAAATCATTGAGATGAAATTCTAGAAGGTTATTTTTATAATTCTCAAAGAGATAGCTTTAAATATATCATTCTAAATATGGTATAAATGTGTAATAAAAATAATGCATTTGTTAATACCATATAACATGGATATGATAATGATAATGACAATGATAATTCAGTTCACAAACAAAAGTGTTAAGCAAAATTTTGATTCCATTTGCAAAGTCCATTCAGGATGACAAACACGGCCGTGGGCATTTTCACCACTTGTGTACAAAGGCAACCATCTCTCCCATATCATAAGATGAATTTAATTCATAAAGCAAGGTACAACTGTAGAATTCCTCCAACTTTAAAAAATATGATTTAAATAAAATCCTATTTACTAAAGAGAAGGTTTTCACCTCCCCAATATTAATTATGTGGCATTATAGTAATACATAATTTTGAAAATTCAATTCAGACAATCAGAAAGTAATATATTAAAATGTTTTACCAATTTCATCTGCTATGAACCAATTATACCAAATAATATTGTTTACATAATCCTAAGAAAGTGACAGATTATCAATTAAGGTGTGATCATAGTTATGCAATTATTTGGAAAGAAGCTGATTCATATACCCTTATATGTCGACTTTCAGTTAGGAGACTTAACACAGAAAACCTTAGAGCAAAATCAACACAGTTATAAAGTAGATGTTTTCCTGAAGGCAGTGCAAGGGAAGATCAGATCACAGCAATCCTGAAAATATTTTCAAGGATTCACTACTGAGTTGAACTAAGCAGTAGATGTTTCTGCAGTAAAGTGATAAACCTGAAAGAATAGGGCAACCAAGTGACTAAAGAAACAAAATAAGAATCTTAGACCCTGTAGTCTTTGAACATACATAAAGGTGACATAAACCAATAGGGTTGATGCTTTAATAGCCTATAATTTACCTGGCAAAGAAGATGATGATGAGAAAAATTAGAGAATATTTCATACCTTTATTTTTTGATTATCTCAATACTTATTTTGGTAGTGGGGTATCAAACCCGGGGCACTGCACATGCTAGGCTTCTACTCTACCATGAAGGGTCAATCTCAGCTCCATTTAATAGTTTCGATGAAGGCATGGAGATTCATCTAAATTTGCAACACTAATAAGTGATAGAGCTGAATCAAAACTTGCCTTCGACTGTGGCAATATTGAAGTTTATTTTTAACCATGAATTAAAAATTATACTGTGATAGTTATTTCTACAAACGTATCAAGGCAAAAAAAGTGGCATTTGTTTTTCATTTATTTTGATATTTATGTTAGACTTCATGAGAAGTGAGATATTTGCTTTCCTTTCTTTTTTAATGATTTCCATGAAATTTCACTCCAACAATGATAATCTAGGAATTCTTAACGGAGTTATAAGTTGAAATATACTTTATTAACATGACTAATTTAAAGTTTTATTTCATCTTAATTTAAAAGAATATTTTACCTTTAAAAGTTAAAGTATAAATGACCTTGTATGCCAAGAAAGGTATGCATATATTAAATGTTGGTTGACTCTGCACAAGCAAATTTTACAGAAGAAAGAGAGAAACTGACTCACCAACCTACTCATCTCTAAATATTGTAGCCAGGCACTTAGGGAAAAGCTAATGTGAAGCAGGCCTATGGTGTTTGTACAATGCATTACAAGAATGTCCTCTGGCTCTTCACCATTTCTCACAGCTCCAAGGCCATTCACATTCACTAGGAGATATGTGGCAAACTATTTGAGAAAATACAAGAGGGTCTCAATTCTGAATCTCAGTGTGAACGCTGTTACTGACCTTGTAAGCACAAGGGAAAAGAAGACCTTGTGCATTCTCGTTCATCCAGTAAATCAGTCCTTGTCTCAGCTGCTCCAGTTACCTACAGGGCAGCTCTAAAATTAGCACACTCTTTTTCTGCTTTTCAAAATCTCCAGAAATAAGAATATCACTTTATGGCACTGCAGCTTCCCTCATAAATTCATTCAACTAAATAAATGCAATTGGCTATTTAAGGAGAAAGTGTATACACCAACAACAATTTAGTAACTAGTTCTTCATGAAATAAACAATAAATTTGTTAATCTCCTTATCATCAGCATATCTGCACTTACACAATGGAAACATTTCTTGAGCAAGCAAGAATGATGTCACATTAAGAAAATTAGTAAGAGAACAGACAAAAAGTCAATGGAAACAACAAAACGAAGAAATACACTATTTTCACTTGTAATTGAAGTAATAGCTATAATAAATCCATGTAAGTAGAATGAACAAACTATTGACAGAAGTACAAGGTAGTATCTTATAAAGAAAATATTTTGCACAGTTAATATTACATTGCAATACTTTTCTAATAGTTTTATTAATATGATTGAAAATTGATTTTTAAAATTTTTTTCATTTATTTATTTTTTAATATTGATTTTCATTTACTAGTGAATCTTAAACTTTCAAGGATGTAGAGAAATCACTTTCTCTCACATGAAAGGATATATCACACAGTAGTACTTTATACTTGGAAATAAGAGTATTTTGCCAACGAAAATAAAGACAACAACCAGTATAAAACGGAAAAAAAGTATGAAAAGAGAAATTCAATTAAAACTGATCTGAGAAATTCCACCCATTACCAGTATAGTTCTCTGAAAACTCGCATACATTCAACTATTGCAATATCCATTGACAGAAATCACTAGCTTCAATTTAAAACACATAAAAGAATAATTCTGGATATTGTTTAGTGAGAGACATCAACTTTGTTATATATATTGCCTTTTACCACATGTAAGAGGAAAGGTTTATTTGAACTGACTAATTTTTACCGTTCTTTTATTATGAATTTTATAAGTCAAACTCTTTCTCCAGCCAACAAAACCAAAACAATCTCATAAAAATATCATTCCTCCTGTTCCTTCCTTTTATTTTTCTTGTCCTGCTGGAATTTAACAAAATTAATCCAAATGCTACAAACATTATTGTCTATTTCTTCTCTTTATTTCCTGCTGTGTCTCCAGATTTTTCTAATGCCAAGTATGAGGTTTAATTAGCTTTTATTACATAAATAATGGTGTGAAGAAACAGTTGAATTTCACTCATGCGAAAAGAATCCTGCAATATTATTTTTAAGGAGTGTATTCATAGTTGGTTATACTTTGCTAATATACTTTTGGATCATCTTTTGAATACATTTTCTTCCAACAGTTATTTCATTGTGTTCATCTGAAATCTGACAGTCTGTAATTTCAGCCCTTTTGAAACAGCTATCACTTTTTCTCCTTGCTTCTTCCCTTAATCTATTTAAATCTCTTTTCTCCAGTATTTGTGACTTCTTCTCCTCATTGTATAAACATCCTTCATTTCTTCCTTCTTTAAACATACAAGCCAATAAAAATGAAGCATTTTTAAAATTCTGAATCTCCATATAATTATAGCAAATTTCTTCCATGTTCAGGTATCACTTCCACTTTATTGTTTTGTCTCCTCAAATTCCACCATGTTACCAAATATCCATTGCTAATGTGGAATAAGGACCAAATTCAACCCAGAATTGAATAAGGAAAATTCAACCAAATTTTCCAGTGTCTCTTCCTTCTTTTCCTCAAAAGATTCAATTATTATTTCTTCTTCTCAAGATTTCCCTAATAACGTTCTATTTTTTTCATTCTTTTTAAAAAATCAAAATTTTATCATTTCAAATTGTTACTTAAAAATTCTGGAACAGACCAAAATATTCGGAATGCCAAACTTAGAAATTTAACAGCTAGAATCCACATTATCAAAAAAGGTTGTAGCTCAAGGATTTTAGAGCTAACAAAAGAACTTCATCTAAGTTTTTGCACTGACAATTTCTAAAATATAAAATATATTGAAATAATTAGATTCCTTATCAAATACAAATTCATCTCCATCCTAACACTTAAAATTATGATTTAAAATGTTTTAAAAAATTAAAAATAACCGTAGGTTAGCATTCTCCTTTTAATTCCCTTTTCCTATTCCTCCTGCTCCTCCCTCTCACTGTTTTCCCCTTCCACCTTCTTTTTCTTTTTTTTCTTTATGCTCAGTTTGTATTTTTTTCAGACTTTAATGGTTCAGTTTTTATTTTCATACTCTAGGTACAGGAGAGACAACCTTCATCGGTTGGTTTTAAATCAATCACTTTGTTCCAAATCACTGATTGTTACAATTGCATTTAATAATGCTTTCAAGTATAGTATTAACAGGAAAGGAATGGAATCAGAAATTCCTGAAATGAAATGACTAATTGTCTACTGTCTTGTTTTAGATATAATTTGCCCTAAAAATACTTGTGCAAGAAGCTTAGTCCCAGTGTTAACTTTCTTCACATGGTGAAAACTTTGAGAGACAGAATCTAGTGGAAAGTAATTAGGTGATGGGGGCTCCAGCTTCATCAATGAATAAATAATACCATGCAGAACAGTCAGGTCTCTTGGGATTTGAGTTACCTCCCACTAGAGTGGGTTGTTAACTGAGAATGAACCTAACCCCTCCCTGGTCCCTTGCTAGCTCTATTGTCCTATGAGCACTCCTGTATGGACTCTGGTCATGTGATGCTACAGACATGAGGCTCTCAGAAAAAAAAAATGTCGGATTCATGCTTTTGGACTTTCCCAACTATGAGCTAAGTAAATCGTATTTTAAAGTATTTAGTCTTAAGTATTTTATTTATAGCAATATAACATGAACTAAGACACTATATGATTATATACTTTAGATTTTTAGGAAAGGTTTGACTCATAAATGTGTTGGCTTGCTCTCTGGTAAACATATTTTGCTTTTGAAAATCAACCTTTTTTGTTAAGAAAATGTCTAGAAACAAATATTTCATTGGAGAAAGTAATTAAAATGCTAAACTGCTTGCTAAATAGAATTCACATGGGAAATGAAAATGAAAGGTAGATTTTGCATTACTTTCTATTACATTTCACATTTTCTGAATGAAAGCAAAAATTATAACCTAAATTTAACTATACTTTTTGTAGGATTCTCTCTGTAACAGGGTGGAAATGACTATTTATTTATGTTTAGTGTCATCCAATGTGTGTTGCTGTCAAAATGCCTATTAAATGCTTGAGTTATTGGAACTGGTTTGAGACAAGTTGATGGTTGAGGGTAAATGTCCAGGGTTCAATTTCTTTTATAAAATAAAAAAATAAAAAACAAAAATAAGAAAGCCAAACCTCAAAGCTGTTAGCAATGTTGCATTATATATGAAAGATACTGGATATTATCAAACACTTTATTAGCAGAATACTCAGTAAGTGCTATCATTCTATGGCATCACCTGCTTCGGAATTGTTCAACTCTTAGGAACATGGTCAGATTTCTTTTAGAAATATAATATTCTTAACATTGTCAAAAAATAATCTTGGTTACTTGATGGTGATGATGATGATGATGATGATGATGATGATGACAACTTATGTGAGTGCTCTTTTGAAATATTTTAGACTGGTTTTCAATTCTTTGTCATCATCAATAGGTTTTATCATGCCTTCAGATAGGTCTTCCACATTTTTGATAAGATTTATTTCTTAGGAAACCATTATGATATTATTTAGTCTCTAAGAAATAGAGAAGTTTGACATCTGAAAATATTTTAGGTTTTATGTCGAACTGCAGTCAGATTTGGTTGCTAAAGTTCTCTTATTAACTTCTCCAGATACCTGGCAGACACCTAGTGAAGTCTCAGTAATTCCCTGTTAGCTTTCTTTTTCTGTGTGATTTCATTTGCTATTATTTTATTTAATAAATATTAAAATTTATTTGAAATGTTAGTCATTTTTGTTATGAAGGAAATTAATTATACCCATTCTAGTACTCCACCTGATCTAATGATGACTTGGTGGGGAGCAGAAGACATTCAGCAAGGAGACCCAGCTCCTGAAAATTAACTACAATTAGGGACAAAGAGTAAGAAAGAAGATAGATTTATGTAGCCTATAGAATCCTAACATTATCTCTTGTTTATCAAATATCTTATAATGGGTGATATTCCCAGGTATATAATAAATATAATATAATATAAAATAATATAATGTAAAATATATACTATAATACATTGTTGAATAATTGAGCTAAAATAGCATTTTGGTTTTTGATAAGCATTTTACTATTTTTTTCATCTCACTGAGGAGATTCTGCAGGTTTTTCTTATCTTTCCTCAGAGAGGAGATTCTCTGTTATCAGAAACTAAGGAATACAATATGTCACTTACTTCAGTAAGTATTAGGAAGCTATAATATTCCTATAGACCAAGGGAATTACAGTTTAAGTCCCTTAGAGTGGCAGTGGTTAAGTGGCAACTGAGAAGAGTTTTCCAGATAAGAACACTACAAAAGGTAAACAAAATTATTAACAATAAAATGCATATAAATAAATCAGAGCAATAGTAAAGCCATGATCGTTTTAATCAATGATTTAATTAATTAATAATTGAAATTTTTATCAAAGGTATCATAATGAGATTAAAAACTTGTGGAAAATTTAGAGAAGATATTCACAAGACAAATCAAAAATGGTATCTAGACTGTTATAAATTATATAGGTGATGACGATCAAATATTTTTAAAAGAGTTAGACTCAAAAAAACTGCTAAAATGCAAAAACTGGTCAATCTCCTCGGTTTCACAGTCATATAAACTAACCACAAAAACACATAGCAGTCAATAAAATGATAGATGTTAAGAGTCTGCTAATACTGAGAGTAAGTGAAGATTGGAGGGTAGGTGAAAAGTGGTTCATTCATACACTACAAGAATATAAATTGATTCTGCTATTTTGAGACAGCTGTTTGGTGTTTTCTACCATATTTGAATGAATACCTGTCTTATAGCCCAGTAAATTCATATCGGAGATAAATATTAAGCTGAAATACATGCATATATTCACTAAGGAATATGCACAATGATATAGAGATACCTTATTTCTTTTTTTCTTTTCCTTTTGTTTTGTTTTGCTTTGTTTGTTTGTTTGTTTTGTACTAGGAATAGAACTCACAATCTTGTGCTTGCCAGGCATGTGCTGTGATGCTGAGGTATATCCCTGGCCCAACAATATTTTTTAAAAACACATTTGAAACAAGGCATCAACCACTTGAAAGAAGGTAAATATCACCAACAGTGAATTAATTAGAAATTAACTGATAAGCACATTTCAGTGCACTTGCAACATATAATACTCTAGAATTGAATAAATGATCTATAGCAGTTGTAATGAAGTATCTCATAATCCTGAATGAAACTTGCAAACAATAAAGAAAACCTACACCATAATAGCATTTACGTAGGGATTTAAAATTTTCTCAAGTAGAGTATCAAGTATTTGACAAAATGTTTTGCCATTCTGAGGCATGTAAGAGCTTTGCTGATTTTAATATCACTTTAAATGTTATTAGCAATAACAATCTAATGTTTTGTCACCATAGGAATTTAAAGTAGACATCATGGATTGAAAAAAATTATAGATTTGATAATGCATTGTTCAGGAAAGCATTTATTATACAATTCCTCCATTCTAACACTGTAACACCAGGATTGAATAAGTTTATTAATATTTGACACTTTAAAATCTAAAAATGTGCACCGCTCATTATGGTTCACTTGTATCTGATAATGTACTTTAAAATGTTTGCAATAAATTTTAGTGAAAAATTGAGCGATTCAAAAGTACCTAAGATGTTAGGTAAGAAATACTCCTTCTTCTGCTTTATACTTTTCATTTACAATCCCCAGTTCAATAATATTGAAGTTATTGTTGTTTAAATATTTAAAAGATTTTCTCTACATTTAAGTTAATACTTTAATTTTTTTTGTTTTTAAGGTTAAGCCACTGATTTGCAACCTTTATTAAAATAAATTTACCTCTGAAAAACAAGGTAACTTATAGTCAGATCAACTTTTTTGGACAGCAGTTGAGCTTTTACATTAAAAAACTGCAAGACTTCAACTAATGAACAAATAAAACATTCAGACATGAGTTTACACTTGAAACAAATTCTATCAATTCCAACAAAAAAACAATGACTACCTATCAATTTATGTTAGTCTTGTGTAAAGAATACACTTCCCATTTAAACACTTTGAATCATGCTTCTTTGTGACATGGGTAACTTCCAGTGGGAGTTGGAGTACAGTTTGTTCTTGATGAAGACAACACTAGACAGATGCTCCCTGACACCTGGACACTGCTGAATGTGACAAAACCAATAAGACACATTAAGATATTTCTCCTTTTCTTGGACTGTCAGGTCAACCTTGGAGGCTTTTTCATTTTAAAATGAGGGAAGTTGTGCCGTGTCACCATTCCAAAGTCAAAAAGCTACTAACATACATTGAACTATAAAGTGATGAAATCCATAGTACTATAGGATATCTGCTAAAGTAAGGTTATATTCTGTAAGGTAGACTTTATCTTCAAGATGTGAATTAAGATCCTTCAAGGGAGTGTGGGCGTCTTCCTTATTGGAGTGTCTGTCTACCCTAGTGACTGTATTCTGATAAGTGCTGAACCATTGCTTTTTCCTCTGCAGTGCTTCCCAGCAAATGTTCCCTGTTGGCTTTCTTGACTAGATGAGTTGCAATTATTGTCAACCCTGTTAGACTTGGGCCATTTTCTGAAGAACTGGAATCTGTCACTCACCCTCTATGTTGTATTTTCAAATTAACTCTGCAACAAAATTTTAAATTTCTTCAGTGGTAATTTCTTTGTTGAGAGAAAATTCTTAGTTTTAGGGATCATCTTAAGTAATTTTATTTTTATGGTAAATTTGGATTTTAGAAGTAATTTGCATAAAGCCAAGCAAAACTTTTTCTTAAAATCATTTTGATAACACATATGTAGGTAATTTTCCTATGTAATAATATTGTGAACAATATGTTATTTTTTCTTTTTCTTGATACAGTAATATATATTTGAATAATTCAATCTGCTTTATTTGTTGAAGGACTAGTTTCACTTTTCTACTTATTGTAGCTTACTTTTAGTCTACTATTGTTTTATTTTATGATTTTTCTCCTTGTTATTAACATGTTTTGGCTTTCTTTTTTTTTCTGTTGTTTTAAAAATTTATTTTGAAGGGAATAAAACCAAACAAAATAAAACAGAATAGAGTCAATCAAAGCAAAGCAATGAACATGGCACCTGACTTGAAAAAAGATAAAGGAAAATCAATAATGGCTACCATAATGTCTCTTGTTATCTTCAAAATACCTACCCATACCATAGGGCATAATAAAATCAAACAAAATAGTATAGAATAAAGCCAATAAAAACAAAACAAAGGAAGCAATACAGGACTTCAAAACAGTAGTAAAACAGTGGTTACCATAATGCCTCTTGCTGTCTTCTAAGTAGCTGCCTATATCATCAGACATAATACAATCAAACAAATCAAAATAGAATAAAATCACTCAAAATAAAACAATAAAAGCAATACAGGGCTTCAAAACAAAATAACAGGAAATCAGTAATGGCTATCATAATATATTTTGTTATCTTTGAAATAGCTATCCATGCCATCAAATATAATGAAATTAGACAAACTGAAACAGAGCAAAACAAAACTAAACAGAACAATGATAACTATACGGGATTTAAATCATGATAATAGATTAACAATGGCTACTACCTTTCCATTTTAGACATTTCCTCCCCTTTCACTTTCATGATATGTATTATATATTTTGTATCCCTGTAACTCCTTTAGTGTTTTATACTAGGGAGGCAACAAAGATGTTCACCCATGGGACTCTGAATCATTTCATCCATGAGCATTATCTCAAACTGGATCCATTTACCTGCAAGAGCCTTGAGGTTATCTTTCTTTACAGCTGAGTAGTTTTCCATTGGATAAAAATGCCATGTCTCTCTTGTACACTCTGCAGCTCATAGGCAAGCTACTCCCACTTCTTTCTGGTTCCCTGTCACATAGAACATTGTCCTCTCTCCTTTAACTTTCAGTCTATGAATCCCCTTTCAAGTTAAATGTGTTTTTTGTATAAAGCATGTTGACAGATTCTGTCACTTGATCCACTCTGCTTGTGTTTCTTTTTATTGGTGAATTGAGACCATCTACATTAACAGTTATGGCCAAACATGCACTACTTCTTCTCTGTCATGCTATTTTCCTGCTGTTGGCTGCCTACTTTTCCTCTCCATTCAATTGTCTACCCACCTCAGTGATACCCCTCTGCCACTGTTTCTGGAGCTCTGGTCATTTTTTTATCTCTCTCTAGAATGTTCTTTGGTATTCTTTGTAGGGTTGGTTTGGTGGTCCTGAATTCCTTCGGTTGTTCTTTGTCATGGAAGTATCTTGTTTCTCCGTTAATTTTGAAAGATAGTTTTGCAGGGTACATCAATCTGGGTTGGAAGTTGTTTTCTTTCAGGACTTGAAATACTTCACTCCAAGCTCTTCTTGACTTAATGGTTTGTGTTGAGAAGTCTGTTGTGATTCTGATGGGTTTTCCTTTATAGGTGACATGTTTCTTTTCTCTAACAACTTTCGGTATTCTGTTCTTGGGTTGAATTTCTGGGATCTTGATTATTTTATGTCTGGGTGTAGATTTATTTTGGTTACAGCTAGCTGGAGTTCTATATGCATGACTTATCTGAATGTAACTTCCTTTTCCCATGCTTGGGAAGTTTTCTGATATTATTTCTGTAAATAGACTTTTAATGTCATTTGTGTTGACCTCTGGTTTTTCACTAACATCTTTCATTCTTAAGTTATGTTTCTTTGGGTTGTCTTGCAGTCATTGAATTGTTACTTTCAGGTTCCTTGTTATTTTTAAGGGATCTTTCCTTTCATGACCACAAGCTGCAAACATGTCCTCAAGGTTTGAAAGTCTATCTTCAGTTGCTTTCAAGTGTTTTTGCCAGCTGTCAATAGAGTTTAATTTCCTGGATATCTCTTTGAATCTGTTTCATGTATTCTAAATCTTTTTTGTATTGCTTATTCAAGGTTTCCCTTATTTTCCTATGTGCCTCCATTTTTTCATCTATGTCTTCTTTAGAGATGTCTAGTAATTCTTTTATTATGTTTTTCATTTCTTTAGTTACCTGAGTTAGTATATCTGTTCTAATTTTTTTATAGCCTCATGAAGTTTTTCTTTACTTCAGTTGCTATCACTTCAGAAACTTCAGGTGTGCAACTCCCTATCTCTTCCATGTTTGCATCTTCTGGACTTGCTCTGCTTAGATTGGAGGCCAGAGACTGCTTTTTGCTTCCTTGTCTTAACATATTCCTGGGTTCTTCTGGGCAAGTGGGTACTGAGGTCCCAGGTACTTCTCGCATTCGCTACAATTTCTCTGAAATGAGACTGTTTGGTTCTTCTAGATAATGCTGGCTATGGGTATCTGGTGGTGGCCACTGGGTGTGCTAGTGCAGAGCTGTCTGCTGCTTTTCCCAACCTGTGTTGGCTCCCTGATGACTGGCAGAGTGTGTGCAGGGGCAGTGCTGCCACCACCTGAAGACCTGGGCTGGTCACAAGCAGGATCCTCCACTACAGCCCTTGGAGTATGCGCAGGGACAGGGCAGGCCGTAGCTTCCAGACCCAGCTGGCTACCAGCAGAGAAACTCTGCAATGGCACTTGGATGCACATGGGCGCTGGGCTCAGTCTGAGCAGTTTCCACAGGTCTGCACCCAGCTAAGAGCTGCTGAAGGAAACCAGGAGCAGTTCTGGCTCTGGGGTTATCCAGCCCAATTCCAAAATGGTTCCCAGCCGCTCGCTCTCTCCTGTGGGAGGACCCAAGTCCTCTGCACTCACCACCAGCCAGTGCAGTCTTTCAGGTCTGCTGTTCCTCTCACTGCCACTCACCTCCAATGCTGCCTCTGTTTGCAGAGGCCTCCAGGGTCACCAGCTGCCACATCACCTTGATCTTGTGTCCCCAGGTTCCAGTAGCTTCTCTTGCACAGTGGGTCTGGTTCCTGTCAAAGGTGCTACCACCTTCTTCTTCATTTAAGTTTTTCTTTTTTACTCTTTCTGTGGGCTTCAATTCTCATTTTAGATTCTTCCTGAGTCCAGGGGACCCACTTCCTTCCTTCTTGTCTTCCCCATGATGCTATACAGTCCAACATCTAGACTGTATCTCTCAGAGAGGCTGTTTTCTCTGCTGCTTACTGTTCTGCCATCTTCTTGGAAGTCCATTGTTTTGTCTTTCTTAATGTTTTGAAAATTATCTATGGCTAAAATACTTCACAGCTTGGCTGTATCTTCTCTAGAGGAAATTTTTCTTTCTTGATGATTTGCCAGTATCTTAAGAAATTCCAAGGAATTTGCTTGATAATTGTATTGGAAAGAGATACTTGCAAAAAAAGTGAATGCTTAATTGACCATCAATTCAATATATATATTCTCTAGAACCAATTCACCATGAAGTTCACAGATATAAAAATGACACAGATGATATTATGAAAAAGTAGGAAATTTTAAGCAAAAACCGGCCTACTTGCAGAATCACTAATTTCCAAAAATAATGATTTATTTAATTTAATTTAGTTTAGTTTTTCTAATTTGAAGAAAAGTCCTTTGAGATTTAACATAGTAGAGATCACTTAGGAAATTTTTCTAACTAAAATGTGACCATTGAATTCATTAATTGCTAAACTAAATATATTTATAATAAGTCCAGAGGACAATCAGTAAATAACCAGAGTAAAATGGTAAAGGCAATCATACTGAAGCATTCTGGAGGAGAAAATTTTTTGAAAAGTAGAATATAAAATGAAATTTATATGTCTTATTTTCATCTACTGACCTGCTATTTTTATTTACCCGGATATCAACATATAACCCTAGCTCATGGTAAAGCAAAACAAACAAATTTATTCCTATCATCTAGTCTTAGTATTTTTATTGTCTCCTACTATACTCCTAAATTTTTCTTTGGGTTATTATCTCTTATTGTTTTGATATTTTTGAGTAGGAAAAACAAAAGCATTAGGGTTTTTTTTTTTTTAGCTAGAAATATGTGAAATAGAGTGTTTTGAAAGACTAGCTTAAGAAAAAAAAAATTTCACTCACAGTAAAACTCCCCTGAGACTCAGGATTTATTCCATAATTGCCAAGATTCCAGCATTCTTTTCCCAATGACTTCACTTTTTAAAATATTATTTTGGAAGCATGCCATAAATTTCTGAGGTTATTTGTCTTGAATATCTGGAATTCATATCCTTAATACATTTCTATTTTTTAAAGCTGAGAAAATATTTTTTGGCAGCACAAGCCAACTCTAGGAATGACTTTTTAGAAAGGACAAAATATCTGAGATGAGAAAGCTGTACCTTAATGGGGCAGTCAAGACAGGTGGCATTTGATTATTTCTAGTATTATTATTACAAAAGGGAATAGAATGAGTTAATTTAAATGTCCTGTTTTCATAATGTCAGAACTTTAAAATTAATAATAGACATTATTAATTTTAGAGGAATTGGACCAGGAGTTTGGCTCAGTGGCTTAATCACCTGCCTGGCAGGCACAAGTTTGTGAGTTCGATCCCTCGTACCGGCAAAAAAAAGAAAAAAAAATTTAGAGGAATTATCCTACTAATGGGCCATTCCCACGTTATAGCTCCAATAGAAATTTTGATTAGGCAAAATTACATAATGCATACATTGAATGATAATCCTTAGGCATGAAATGGCAATTTTTTTTTTTTTGTACTGGGGATCAAACTAACAAACTCACACCTGCCAGGCAGGTGCTTAGGTCACTGAGCTAAATCCCTGGCCCGAAATGGCAATATTTGAATGCATATACTTAATAATAAAATTGCTTGCAGCATGCATCTCTGATACTTCTTGAAAAATTAGCATTATTCACAAAACCTTGATTTGGTTTCTGATTATGTTCTTAAATTCAGCATTTTATTTTGTTACATAAGGACAGAAAGTAGTTTCATTCATCACAGATTAGATTTAAAAGATGTAATCATGTCTGACACAATTTTTATTTATTTATTTATTTATTTTTGCGGCACCAGGGATTGAACTCACAACCTCGCTCCTGCCAGACGGGCGCTTAAGCCACTGAGCCCAACTCCAGGCCCTGTTTTTTGAGGCAGGGTCGCACTGTGCATCTCAGGCAGGCTTTGCGCTCGCATTGTAGCCCAAGCAGGCCTCGAACTCATAATGCTCCTCCTACCTCAGCCTCCTGAGTGCTGGGATTAAAGGCGTGCACCACCACGCCCAGCTTACACAATTTTTAAAAACAAGTAGCAGTAAAATATTTTAACATGAAATGTCTCTGAGAATTATAATATAAAAATCAAATGTAAATCCTAATCTATTATCAATAATACTTATGTTACTAATTATATATATGAAAGCATTAATGAAGAGATAATTTCCTATCACTGTACAAAGTACAATAGAAGATAAAAACAGATAAAATCATTGCCTTACACATACTTTACAGTTCTAAAGTTGGATTTATTTTGGTGAATCAGTATATCAGTTGAAATACTATTATATGAATTCAAAATTTATACATTACTATGTATAACAAAAAGAGGAACAGAATTTATAGCTAACTACTCTGCATTTTGAAATGATTATTATCTATTAAAGATTGGCAACAATAGAAATGGTAATGTATTATAAGGTGACATCATGGAAGAATAATATTTAGGCAGAATTTTGATGCATACTAATAATTTATACAGATAGAGGTAGAAAATCTTTCCATGGGCTCAAGAAATAACTCAATTTGCCTTAATTAAATAGTGCAATTTATGGAGAAGTGGATGTTAATGCACATAAAACAACAGAAATGTTATCTATCTGGTGCCTTCTGAGAGACAGTAAAGTCCAAAGATGGTCTTCAGGCTCTAGTATTAGGCAACTATCACTATATGAATTACTAATATTTCTAAATCGGAAATTTGAAAACTAGAATCACATGAAAAAGTTAAATATAATACTTTATGTTGGATTTTATTACATATGAATACACAAAATACCAAGGACAGTGTGAGTTCAGATAGTTTTTTACGGAGGTGAGTATAGTGGCATATGCTTGTAGTCTCAATGGCTAAGGAAACTGAGGCAAAATAAAAATTTGAGCCTAGGATTTCAAGGGCAACTGGGCAATACAATGGGCCTCTGTCTCAAGAGCAAAAACAACATGCTTAAATGGAGTTTTACTATTGTCAGTTCCTTGTAGTTTGTATTTTGCATGATTTGGTGTATTGTCATTACTAGTTACATTGGGATAAATCATTATTGCAACACAAATATCAAGTGTTTAAAATTGTATTTTTGAAAGTAAACATAGAGATAATATAAATTTCTAGGAAATATTCAACTATCCAAAAACAAAGCAGAAAAATTGAAATTCATGAAAAATAAAGCAATGGTAAAAAGTGATTACAAATGGAAGTTTATAGAATTAAATAGTTATAATTATCATTCATCACATAATGTAAAATCAAAATAATTCCAAAAACCCAAAGAATGTAAGATAATAACGATACAAACACAGCAATATACAACTGTAGACTGTCTACAAGAAATATAGCTTAAATATTAAGAGTTAAAAATATTGAAAGCCATAAAATAGAAAAAGTTATAGTACTGAAACTTAAGGAAGTCAGTGAAACTATATGATTTTCTGACAAAAGAAGCTTTGAAGTAGGGACTATTACCAGAGAGGAATTAGGACATTTTCTAAAGATGAAAGGGCCAGTTCATCAATAAGACATAACAATATTTTTGTACATGACAGAATGTCAAGATATACAAAGTAAAAGCCAGCAGAAATAAATGAAGACATAGACAAATCCACATGCTTTTACTGCATATTGTAACAACCCTTACTTTGTAAATGATAGAGCAACTACAGAATATTTATTTAGAGTATAGAAGATCTGAACAACAGCAAATTCATTTCAAATTTGCATAGAAAAGGATGCAAATGAATCATGTCCTTGACAGTTAAATATGTCCGAATGTATTTCAAAAGATTATATTGTACAAAATATTCTCTGATAGAGTTTAATTAGAAAATATAATGTAAATAAATTATGGTTCAAAGAAATATAATTAGGGAAGTTAAAAATCATTTGAAACTCATGACACTAAAATAAAACATATCACAATGTGTTGATGGCTGCCAAAGTAGTGCATGTAGGATAATATAAAATTTATATGCTCATTATGCTCATATTAGAAAAGAATAAAGACTTCATAATTAATGAAAACTATTTCCATTATAAAAATAGAAAAATATGAGAAAATTAATCTCAAATAAAAGGAAATAATAAAAAGTCAAATTCCATCAAAAGAACAATTTTAAATATGGGATTTATTTCTCAGAGTTGAAAGTTAGTATTTTAAAGGATTATCAATATGAGACATCACTAAGAGACAACTGCAGAGAATGAGAGAGAAAGAGAGAGAGAGAATTTATAAGGGAATATTACACCAAATGCTACAGATATTAAAACACAAAAAATGGACTGTTATGAACAGCTTTTTGACATAAATTCAATGATTTGGAAAATTATTTAGAAAACACAAATTTTCAAAGCTGAAGAAAAAAGTAGAAAGTACAAATAACTCTTTATCTGTGAAATTAAATTCTTAATTAAGAACTTTTCATGAAATTGTGCTGGATCTACTACTGAATCTACTTATTTCTTGCCTCTGTTATTTAAGGTTCTTTAGAAGAAACAAGTCAATAGAAAATACACATAATCATGCAAGACATGTTACTTGGTAAGGCTAAATATTCAGAAACAAAAAAATCCACAATGACCACATGCAAGCACTGGATAGCCAGAAGATCTAGTAACTGGTTAGCCTAAAAAAATGGAAGAGGCAGAACAAGACAGATTGAAGATGGAGCACCAGCCCAAGGCCGAGAGTCTGGAAGCTCACCGTAGAGTTTCTAGTGCCAGTTTGCTTTTGAAGAATAAAGAAACTGGAGATACTGCACAAAGGCAAAGGCAGCAAAGAGTGCACCCACTAAAGAAGACTGGAGCTCTTCAAAAATGGTTGGGCTTGCTTACGTGTTTTTCCCTTTTGTTTTCTATGCCAAACAGGCTCTCTGTCTGTGGGTTGGTGCCACCCGCAACCAGGGTGAGCCCCGCTACCCCCACTTTGCTGACCCACATGTTGATCATCTATACAGACACACCTTGAGCTACACTTCATTACTCTCCTAGGCATTACTCAATGCAATCTTTTTAACATATCATGATTGACAGTCATGCTGCCTCAGTGTATTTAGTAAGAAAGAAATTACGCACATGCTCTATGAAACAGAGGAGGAAATAAAATCCATAAGTAGTCTTTTGTTCCAGCATGACTTTAATGTTAAAACCTAACAATGTTTTTTAGTTTACTTCAAGAAAATTAGAGTTTTCTTAAACCATTAATTTTCTATTAATGTTGATGCAATATTCTTTAATAAAAATATCAGAAAATTAAATACGTTGCTCTGTAAAAAAGGTAATAACTCATAAGAAAGTGGAATTTGTTACAGGACTAAAGGTGGTTCCCATATTCAAACATCAGTAGAAATAATACATCACATTAACAAAATACAGGAAAAAATCTGATTATATTACTGAATTTAGGAAATAAATTTGACAAAAATCAAAATATTCATTCAGAAAAAACTCTTCAAAATTAATGAACTTCCTTAAATACAAAACAATTCTAATTTCCTCAGCTAATAATATGGTATAATAGGGTGAGGAAAAAGGTAAGAATGTATTTTTCTTCACCTATTAAATATCATATTTAATGTCTTTGTAGTGTCTGCAATAAGATAAGAAAAACAAATGAAGAAATACAAATGGAAAAGTAAAAGGTAAAATTTTATTCTCAGTCAACCTGAGTACATTGGTAGAAAGCTCAATTAAAGATTCAAAACAACTGACAAGTACTAGTAAAATGAAGTGAGTTCAAAGGACAAGCTTAAAGAATTTAATTAACTTCCTATATATGCAGCAAAGAATAAAATTGAGAAAATAATTACATGTATAAGATGATATTAAATGCTACAGGAAAATTTTAAGAGAATTTAATTAGCTCTCTTGCATTGTAAACTGAAAACAATACTGAAAGAAAAGAAAACCTACAAATATGGATAGAACATTAACATTGTTTGATAAGCCAACTTAGATAAGATGTCAACTATGCATATATTTATGAAGTTAAAAATTAGTCATTAAAATCCCTACAAACTGTTATAGAAATTAAGCATGATTGTAAAATTTATGTGAACATTTAATTACTTATTAAACATCTTTGTTTTCTTTTCTTTTTTTTTTTTTT
Source organism: Dasyprocta punctata (assembly GCA_004363535.1). NCBI lineage: Eukaryota > Metazoa > Chordata > Mammalia > Rodentia > Dasyproctidae > Dasyprocta > Dasyprocta punctata. The sequence goes on along the minus strand of RJWM01003080.1, from coordinate 64,400 downwards.
TTTTTTTTTTTTTTTTTTTTTTTTTTTTTTTTTTTTTTTTTTTTTTTTTGTGGCACAGGGGAATCAAACTCACAACCTCACACCTGCCAGGCAGGCAGGCACTTAAGCCACTGAGCCAAACTCCTGGCCTTAGTTTTTTGAGGCAGGGTCACACTATGTAGCTCAGGCCAGCCTTGAGCTCTCATTGTAGCCCAAACTGGCCTGGAACTCACAACGCCTCTCCTACCTCAGCCTCCCGAGTGCTGGGAATAAAGGCGTGTGCCACCATGCCCGGTTTAAAAGATCTATTTTTGAAAACACAATGAAAACTTATACCATCTGACTTCACTCTGAAGCAGTAAGCACTAGTGTAAAGGTATATAAATTGATTCATAGAAAAGAAGAGATCTCAGAAAAAAATTTACATATATAGCCAATAAATATTCAACAAAAATTCAAAGGCAGTTTTATAAATAAAGGAAAATGAATTTAAGAATGTTTTGGAAAAAGCTGAGATACAATATGGAAAAACACAAACTTCAACTTCTATTTCATGCTGCGCATGTAAAATAATTCCAAGTAGACTAGAAGTTTAATTGTAAAATTTAAACACTAAAGATTTTATAAAGAAAATATAATGTTTTTCTCATATGGGGTAAAGTAAAATTATAAACTTGAATTTGTCATTAAAATAAACATTTTATTTATTTATTTATTTATTTATTTATTTATTTATTTATTTATTTTGGTACTGGGGATCAAACTGACAACCTCACGCCTGCCATGCAGGTGTTTACACTACTGAGCTAAATCCCCGAGCCTATTTTTTGAGACAGAGTCTCACTATGCAGTTCAGGCTGGCCTTGAATTCACTTTGTAGACCAGGCTGGTCTTGAATTCACAAGGATCCTCCTGCTTTAGCCTCTGGAGTGCTGGAATTAAAGGCATGTGCCACCATGCCCAGCTAAAATAAACATTTAAAAAACAAGTCAAAGAGAAGAAATTATATGTAAGACACGTATTTTGCAAGATATTTGTAGACTATATAAAGTGTCATAACAATAACTAAAAGCAAAAGAACTGGAAAAAGTGTCAACATTTGTGCATTTCATAAATAAATCCTCATAAAATGTTATTTACCACCATTAGTGATCAAGAATGCAAATGAGTATTATTGAAATGACACTATACATCTGAAATGGCTAAAATGGAAAACAATGGGAAAGCATGTGAAGCATCAAATCAGAGAGAGACAGAGATACTAATACCAAATGGTGACACTGATACAGGATATCTTGTATTTATAAACATTCCTCATGCAGATGTAAAAATCATGCAACTATTTTGAAAAAAATCATTTCTTGTGAAGTTAAGAAATATATATCTACCTTATCATCCATTTGTGACAGTTAAGCTAGATTGTCAACTCAGATGGTTTGAGAATTGGTACAGTGCACTTCAGGTCATGTCTGGTCATGCCATGAAGGCATGACCTTGGGTGCTGTACCTGTTTCTAGCCCTTTCCTCTCAGAGGTATTGATTTGCTTTCTTTTGTGGCTGCCATGAAATGAGCTGATTTGCTCTTCCACATTCTTATTCTATGATGTTTCTCCACTGGAGACAATAGATTATAGATGAAATTTCAGAAATCGTGAAACAAAAATAAATTGATTCTTCTTTCAATTATGGGTGCAGTTTTTCCAGCAATGAGTTATGACTAATATGGGAAATTCATACCAGGAGTGGGGTAGCTAACCTGATTAAACTTGATCATGTGGCTAGGAAAGATACTGCTTCATAATAGTTTGAAATGTTATAGAAATGTTGGCCACAGAAGTCTTAGAATGCAGAGATCTTGATGGACATTTCTGATTGAATCTCAGAAGATCAGTATGCTCACAGGGACATAAGATTTCAGTTCAGAATGAGGATGATTGAGAATAGTATTAGAGGTCATATGTGTTACACTTGGGTAAACAATGATGACAATAACAACAATAAAAAAAAAAACTTGTTCACATTTTGTCCATGTCATAAAACTTTATAGAAGCCTGAATTTAAGGGTGGTAGACTAATTGATCTACTGGAAGACATTTCAGTGTATCCCAATGTTAAGATATTGCTGGCTACTTTTAGCCAGATTTACAATAGAAATAGTAAGAAAAACAGCAGAGATATTTGAAAAACTTAAAATTTCAGACCCAAAATGACCACATATATATTTGGAGCCACAGAAGTTTTAGTTAAAGAGAATAATAATTCTATTATTTTCATGTAAAGTTTTTGAAGGTTTCCTGGAGATACCAGAAGTTCAGAGACTCCAGGGTTATGAAATGTCTGCTGAGGAAACCTTGAGGGAGCTAGTGGGGGGAGCCCTCTACAACTCATCTCTTACTATCATGTTTCTATCATGTAGAACATAAAGCTACAGGATTTAATGTTTGCCCTGCTGGATTTCAGTCTTGTTTAGCTTGATTATTTTCTATCTCCCTGTCCATCCTTTGCTTGTTGAATTTTACAGTGCTTCATGGCACTAAAAGTTTGCACTGAATCTCAGTAAATATTTCAGAATTGAATTTCTGAGTAATACTAGAACCACCGAGGCTCTGGGAAGGGAATTAGTGCATGTTCTATTGTTGTGCACCAAGCTGAAAAGGAGGGGGATGTAACCATTAAACTAGATTGTTAATTTCATTGGCCTAAGGGGAACCTAATAAAGTGTATTTTTTTGTGTGCCTGAGTGGCACATAGGTGTGTAAACCTTGAGTGCTATAACTTGTCCCTGCCCTCTCTTTCTGGCACTGTTTCGCTGCTCTCCCAGCCACCACAAGCAGATCTACCATGATCTTCTGTCATGATATTTCTGCTGGGGACAGACTGAAGCCTGAAACCATGACCAAAAAAATAAAACTCTCCTCCTTTAAATTATGGGTACTCTGTATTTTGTTCCAGCAACAGTAAAGCTAATCAGTACCCCATAAATGGAATTATTTATACTAGGCACCAAAATGAAACAAAGGGATGTCCATTAAGAAGAAAATAAATAAGCAAATCATAATATCTTTCTACTAAATACTAATACTAATACTCATAAATAAATGAAAATAAACTACTAATATATGCAAGAATATGGATGGAAATTGAGAATAGAAATTATGCTGCCATTGACACGGCTCCTAGATAGCTGCTGTGATGATTCCTAGCCAAGGGCATCTTTCTTCTCTTAGTGAGAGACAAAGCATGACTTGAGTTGTTACTAAACACTATTCACATAAAATTGGTATGTGTTGAAATTTACTTCGATGTTATGCTTCCTCTTTATCTATCCTTGAAAAAGTGGACATATGTTCACCATATTAAACACCAGATCTGGTTTTGTGTCATCTCTTGATTTTAAAGAAAATTATGCAACCATAACTTTATATTAGAAAGGATTACTGTCAGGTTAATTTTTCATTTACAAATGTGGCAAGGAATATGTATTTATAAACTGTGAATGACAGGTGCAACTAATTACCTATGCTAAACTATGCATTAAAAAGCATAAATATGTTTCATTGAAATGAGTTTTCTGATGAAAATACTCTCATTTTTATTTCAGAATGTAGAATGTTACAGATTTTCTTTTCTGGAATCAAGGGTTTTATAACCTTTGGAAGAAATGTTCTGAAGTAATTTCTGATTTATGGTGAAATAAATAGAGCTGTTACAGACATTTTTTGGTGCTTTAGAAATTTTCTACACAACAACATGGCTCCATAAAGACAGAGCCTCATAAATTATTGGGATAATTTCATTCAGAGTTCAGGTTTATTGCACTGAGGCCAACGTACTGGATATAATCCTTAGGAAAACAATAGCAATCTGGCCTGTCTTATGAATAGATGGGAAAGCAGGTCAGCAGCAATTTATTAATTCACTCAGCAATAAGGATAATTACTGTTTTTAATGATAATGTACTACAGGCTGATCTAATTGGTTCATGCCTCATGTTTAAGCTGTTCTAGCTTAATAAGTGCAAGAGCATTATATTTACTTTGCTGGGTTTAACAGCACATGATACTGAAAATTGACCTATAAGTGATCCCCTGTGCAGTTCTGTATTATTTGTTTTGGATTATTGGAAGTCTTGAATGTTTCTAGCTAAAATGTGTGCTTTTATATTTTCATAGGTTCTCATTTCCTCTCCATTGTGTCCATTAGGAGACTTAGGATACATTTATAAAAGCGTGTTTTAAAAAGTACACACACTAGAAAATTAAAACTAGAGAATTGTTTAAATCATATGAGTCAGAAATATAGGATTAGAAAAACTTTATGTGATTTTTGGCTAGATTTTTTTTTCTGGAGGACAAACAAATTCCACTTATTTTTTCTCTCAATCATATCAAACAAAAGTTTTTGTCTTAAAGTGTTGCATCAAAAATTCATGCTTGGGACATGTTTACTCTCAGTCATAAATAGGTCATCTTTTGAATTCCATCATCATACTAACTATGCAAATAATTTCTCTTTTCTGCAATAGTCGTGTGCTTTTACCTCAATGATAGAATGCTCAAGGGTTCTGAAAGCAGCCAAAAGGTCCTACCCCAAAACCACTAATCTAGCTGCCAAAATGAAATACTCTTCCCCAGCCACTGGGAATATCGTCAGATAACACTTCATATCTCAGCCCCCTTCATGAAGATTTGGCCTCTGATGTAAAAAACCCTGTAAGAACCTAGAGTTAGGGCACCTTACGAATGCTGAATATCCTTTGACTGAACAATATGCATGGTATTAAATGCCCACAACATTTTCCCCAATTAAGGCTGATCCTAAAGGGCAATGTTGACTCCAGAACTCCTGATGTGGTACTCAGAGGTTCATGTTATTTTTTTCTAATAACTTGAGTGGCTCATACTTTTCCTTTTCCCAACCCTCTTTTATTTTTAGAGGCATACTGATAAGGAGAACACTCCTATATTAAATACTTGTATGTACATTTCCCCATGTAAATATCTGAGGCTGCTGTTCCCCAATATCCTAATCTGTGAAGTTACTCTATTTTTAGAATTTCTCAGTTTTCTATGTAAGCATTCTTATTCTGGTTGTTTTTACTTTCATATAGCCACTTGATTTTTTTTTTTACAGGTGCTTATTCAGTGCTTATTTCTTATTCAACATTCTGCAGCAATCATTTAGGTAAAGATCATAAACAAATTGTTTAACAAATTTTGAAACATTAAAATTAATTTTCAGAAGTTTGAATTTGTATGCAACTTTCCTTTCAGTTACATAAGTCATGCTATCTAAACATAATTAAGAAATAAATTTAATTTATAATCTCAAGGAAGTGGCATATATAATTTATTTGTTTCATTATTTTAATTTAGACTTTTTTCTAAAGTACTTTACCTAACTATTAAACGTGATATTGCATCCATGTAATCTTAAATGAAATACAGACACTTCTTTGACGTTGTTTTCCCTCTTATTTTTAACGTAGCACATATTATCTAATAAATTCCCCAAAGATCATTTTAAGTATATCATTTCTGTGGTTTACACAGACCTTTAAAAGAGTGATTATTATGGGAAATACTGCAAAATTGTGAGTACAAAGCCAGTGTTGGATCTGAAATGTAACAATTAGGTAATAATTGCTAATGGCCACAATTCTGAGTTTGCATAGATTTTAGGAAAAATCAAGAGCATATATTTCTTAATGGGTTTCTGTTCTTTCAGAATAATTGTAAGTACAGAAAATAAGGTATTTTAATGAAAACTTTCTATTTTATCGTATTTCAGCCATTTACTAACTAAAAAGGATTGTGACTAGATATCTAAAAGCAGTATTGCTTTAAATTTATAGTGCTGTAAACTCTACTAAAATGAATACAGAGAATAAGGAAAAGTAATGTCAAGTTTTAACATATGTTAATATGACTGGAGAGCACTTGGCTAAATTTATAAATCAATGAAGTGTTCTTTATTCATTTTTGAGCAATTTGATTAATTCAATAAACACATTGATTATCAAGTGCTGACTTGCGAAAAAGAAAATGAATGAATATAATCTCTGTTCATGCAGAGTTCACATTCAAGCTCAAAGTGAATAAATTTATAGAGAGTAAAGAAGAAGGTAAAAGCTACCCCTAAAGTTGTGAGTTTTGAATATACAACCATGATATTTGTTCTCATGTTAATCGTGTTAGTATGTGATATTTCTGCTAACTCCAATATGGAAAAATATGTTAGTTTCCCTAGATTTGAGAAAGGTCTCAATGGCACCCACAATAATTTTAATTAACATTTTATCTGGTCTCAGCCTACCAACTTTACTGTAGAAGGAGACTCTCCCCTATTTAATTGTAATTCAGGTACTGTTGACTCTATCTGCTCCAAGAGAGAAGCTATGGATGATGTCTATCTCCAGTCTATTAGAGTACTCTGTTCCTTAGTCATGAAGTCTATGGATGAACATATAATACAAGCCCAAAAATAACCAATCTAAGTATTGCTTCAGTGACTAGGAAATTATTTTCTCTATCTCCTATTTAACCTCAGGGTATTCAAGACTCATCAGCTTCAAGCCATTCTAAGTGAAAAGTATTCTGATAGTGGAGGCACATTACGGTACAAAGGACACAAGTGAAGTAGATTTGTGGAAAAATAGCTCAAATACCATTGTGAAAATCCCTGTATACATGTAAATGTGAAAAAAGAAAAATTATTGGGTTATTTGCCTATGCTTTTTATTAGCTAGTTTACATTGTGTTTCTTTTGTCTTATGAGGATCGTGATATCACATCACAGAGGTTTCTTGCAGATTATGTGAAGTAATAGTTATAAAATACTAGTTATTGAATTTATTTTATCATCTACACAACGTAAAAGTGAAGGATAGGTTTTCCAAAGTTGTGTTTGAAATATGCACATGTGATAGATTGACACTCAAGGAATAGTAGTTATTATTTAAATATGCCTCTCTGGTATAAAAATTGGTGATCTGAGGTTTTGTTTTTGCCTCTGGAATTTTGAAGAGAACAGGGTTGAGGTGAAAAAAAAAAATTTCCAGATCCTGAGATAGAATGAGAGTCTTGATGTAGGAGAAAAGATAGAAAACACAAAACATTAATTCCATCTTAGGTTCATACTCTCCACTTATCTGCTAAATTATACAGATACATGACTTCTAACCCCTTCTATAAAATGGCTTATAATTACATTTTTCCAATTCTGTGAATTTTATAATTTTCTAGAATGTTATTTGAATTTCCACAGCTGATGAAGAGTAAAAGATACTGACTACCCTGATGCATCACCTCTAAAATATTGTATACCAAAAACGATTCATACATTTTTACATTTGGTAGGATAAATCCCTGTGGAAACTTTAAAAAAATAGACTTACAATTAAAATCTAGCCAAGTAATGTTGGAGACTGCTATGAAGCAGTTCTGAGCAGGATTTAAAATTTACTAATTGGCATTTTATTTATCTGTGAGCCTGTCCTAGGCCTAGGCCCCTTGCCTGGTGATGGGAGCTGATTCATAGTAAGGAAATTCTATGAATCACTGGTCCTGACTGAGGCCTGTAGTGGCCAATGAGGTCAGAGATACCTCAAAAGGCAAGGTAAAGAAGGTCGCAGCTGAGGACATATTGGCTCCATAATCAACTATGTTAATAGAGACTGCCCTACAAGATTTGTACTCTGTAGGGCATCACAGTCCCATCACAAAGGCCATTTTGGAGATAACATAGTTCGCCATTCCTGGCATTCCTTCCTCCTCAGAGATGTCCTTAAAGTAACTCCCAAATCCTGCTCAGTTCCGGCACCACCCTCAGCACCTCCCTCAGTATCCCTCTCTTTGTCTATTTGAAAATATATGCGGGTGATCCAGAGAAACTCTTTGTCTTAGCCCTCATGATAGCTGCAGAGTCAAGAACTCTGCAGGGGCTTTGATCCTCCTGGAGCCCTAAAATCATACAACTTGTCTCATTTATTTAAGCCCTCGCCGTACACTCGTTTGGAAGATTGGGGATCTAGGCCGGGTCCCCGATAAAGTAATACAAAACGTACTAATGAAATGATGGTTGAATATTTATGAGATCATTTCCAATTACATAAATATAATATTTTCTAAATAATTGCAATACAAATTCTTTTGAAAGGAAATAAATATAATAATGCATTCAATTGAAATTGATAATGCAATCAGCTTTTAATACTGGCTATAATAATCTGTCATAATAATTTGAGTGTATGTATATCAGGAAAACAAGGAAGTGAGAGTTAGAAAGAGATAGATTGATATTCTTACCCAGTTTCCTCATTGCTGGGACCAAATACCAGACACCCAATCAGAAGTTCCCAAAAAACTGAAAGGCTGCAATAGCATGGCAAACCCAAGTCACACAGCATAAATTTAGGATACAAGGCCCCTCACCTATTTCACCTTCCTCCAAAAAGAGGATATTACAGCCTGGCAGCAAATTTCACCAACTCACACAGGTTCAAGTGTCCAGGAAGTTGCTCCCTTCCCAATGGAAGGGAGTTGTTTGTTGTTTGTTGTTGTTGTTGTTGCTGTTTTTGCTTTTTTTTCTCATGCATCATAACTGCTAACTAGAACTTTTAAGGACAAGGTTAGCGACTAAAGCGGGCAGTGAAGGTAATGAGTGGAACAGCACCATCCCTCCTGCCCACTCTCAAAAGTGTGAAAGAGAGGAATGGAGAATTAAACCGCTAAACCGCTGTGGGGCAAAGAGTGGGAAACCAGAATGACACCCAACCTGTTCCCAGCAGAGTGTGAGAAGAGAGACAAACCAGTGATGTGGAAACAGGAGTTTGTGCAAGGGGTGGGAGGATCCAACTGTACACTGCACTGGGAGGAGGCTGGGTCTGTCTCTGTATATGGGTGCTGCAACAACCAGGGCATGACACAGAGACAAAGTAAGGAGATGTGGGTGGGCCACTTAAAGGCTTACAGAAATTTGCTGATGGGAGACCCTGACCTCAAATTCTACATCTGGAGGCCAAGATCAGTTCTGCACCTGGCATTAACCTTACTGCCAACTTGACGGAGTTAACCTGCACAGATATGGACTCTGACTTGGAAACTATCACAGAAATGAAGGCACTAAAGATATTTCATTATTTTGTTCCTGTCTTTATTGTTGTAATTGTTTGTTTCTCTTGTTTTAATTTTTTAAAATTTTATATGGTCAATTAGATACGTACTTTTATTGTTTATTTTTTTTATTGTTGTTGTTGATCTCTTTTCCACTCTTTTCTCAGATAAATTACTTGAATTCATGATATTTTCATGCTAGTGAGCATTGTCTCTAGTTTTTCTGTTTCACTTCAATATTCTTTTGTATTCTCCTTCATTCTTTCTCTTCTGTCTTCTCCAGTATCCCAAATTTAAAGAACCTTTGTTCTTCAGCCTTCGTTATATGATATTTCTCTTCATTTATCTCCTTATTTTCCCCTTATTTCACTTAAATTCCCCTCACCCACAAACCCACAGGGTAAAATCATCCTAAGGGGAAACCTCACAGCATACAAATTCTTGGTTTATACTGGATGCTGTTACACAACTATAGATCTTGCACCTGTGGTTAAAGGTACCAGATTAGTTGTTAACCACAGTTTGTCAGTTTCTAGGCTGTTCTTGATGGTATTGTTATAGCTAGTTGTACTACTTTAGTCAGGGATTCATACCTGTTGCAATCATATAGTCTACCTTGGATAACAACATTGATTGTCTGGGACCATAATCATCACCATAGTCCAGTACCAAAGGACTGGGTGCTAAGACAAATAGCAATCTCTCATTTCTAATAAATTGGAAAGCTAGGCTTTTGGGAAAAACACAAAATCCAAAAGCCAACTAAACCTAAAGACATCTCTGAGGAATAGACTTTTCCTAGGTAAGCCTTGATAGTAGTGACAAAGCTACCTACCAGAAGCAAATTACAAGCATCAACACAGAAAACAAACCAAAAGTTAAAGAAATATAAAATAACAAGATGCAGAAGCAAAATAAAACTGCAGACATCCAATCCATCCAGGAAAAGTCCAGGGGACAACAATATAGAAGAAATCAGAAGACACCCATCTGAAATTTCTCAAATAGTAGCAGCAAAAGTAAAACAAACAAACAAACAAACAAGCAAAAACATTCAAATGAGGCCATTAAAAAAAACTAGATCAGACATAATCCCTCAGGTTAAAAAAAAAAAAGAATAAGAGATGAGGATCAAAATGAAGGACTTTCTTAGAAAACTTACAGTAGATGCAGATAAAAAAAATACAGGAGCATAGGAAAATTACAGAAACAATGAACACAGGAAAGAAATGGAATTAATGAGATAGTTTCAAACATATATCCAGGAGATTGAAAGTTCCACTGAAAGCATGCACAGTCAATTGAACCAAGGTGAAGACAAAATATCAGATCTGGAAGAAAGGACTACAACTAGGAATCATGACAAAAAGATTTCTTAAAAATAGTAATGAACCACAAAAAAATCAATCCAACAGTGGCAATATGATACAAAAAAGAACACCATAAGATCAATAAGATTCAGTGAGAATGCATAGGATGTAAAAAAACTCTTTTCAGAAGTAATGGCAGAAATCTACCCAAGCAAAGAAAAGGAATTTGACATACAAGTAAGTGAAGCATACAGAAATCTATTAGATGACCAAAATAATTCTACACCAAGGCATATAATAATCAAGATTCTAGAAATTCAGCACAAGAACAGAATACTGAAAGCTGTTAGAGAAAATAAATAGACCACCTATAAAGGTAAGCTCATGAAAATCACAACTGACTTCTCAATGCAAAGCTTTAAATTCTGAAAGAAAACAAACTCCAAACCAGATTGATGTACCCTGCAAAACTATCTTTCAAAATCAATGCAGAAATAAGATACTTCTATTACAAAGAACACCAAAGAAGTTTATTGCCAACAAACTATCTTTACAATGTGTTCCAAAGGATATTTTAGAAAGAGATGACGAAGAATACAATTACAAGAACACCAATAGAGAGAATCCACCAGGTAGAGCAAGCAATCAAACAAGTGGAAACCAACAACAGCAAAATAATAAGACAAAAATAAGCTAGGAAAATAACAATATGTATGTTACAACCATCGATGTAAATGGTCTCAATTCACCAATCAAAAGAAACAGACTGGCAGAATGGATCAAGAAATAAAATCCAACAATACACTGCATATAAGAAACACATTTACTCAATGTGAAATGTATAGACCGAAAGTCAGAAGACGGAAAAAAAATACTCCATGCTACAGGAACCCAGAAAAAATCAACGGTAGCTATTCTATTTGCAGACAAAGTTAACTTCAAACCAGGATTGCTCGAAAGAAACAAAGAAGTTCACCAATATACTTGTTAAGGGAAACTCTAAGAGGAAGAAATGACAATCATAAATATATATGCACCAAATACCAGGGAACCCAACTATATAAAACAAATATTAATGGACATGACAGATTGAACAAGCACAAGAAGAATTGTAATGTGGGACATTAGTAAGCCACCATCAGAAATAGACAGATCAGCTAGACAAAAAAATCACAAAGAAATATCAAAAGAGCTTCAAACCTGTGAACAAATGGACTTAATACATGTGCACAAAATTTTATCCCACAATATCAGAATACACATTCTTTTTAGCTCTGCGTGGTATATTTTCCAAAACAGACGACATACCAGGTAATACAACATGCTAAAATAAATGCAAAGGAATTGAAATTATCCCATGCACAGTGCAATGAATAGGAAATCAATGTCAAAAGAAACCACAAAAACTCCATAAACACACAGAAATTAAACAACACCATACTGAACAACCACTGGGTCACAGATGAAATTAAAGGAAAAATTAGACAATTTCTACAGCTAAATAATGACACCATACAACACAATGGAATTTATGGGATACAGTGAAAACAGTCCTCTGAGAGAAGTTTGTGGTGGTGAACTCACATCAGGAAAACAGTGTGAACTCAAACAACTTAATGTTAAACTTCATATTTCTGGAAAAACAAGAACAAGTCAAACCCAAAAGTCTTAAGAGGGAGAAAATTATAAAGATCAGAGCAGGAATTAATGGAATTGAGACTAAGAAAACAATGCAAAGAATCAATGAATCAAAGCATTGTTTCCTTGAGAGATTAAATCAGATTGATAAGCCATTAGCCAAAATTATCAAATAAAGGAAAGAAAAGATTCAAACTCATGCAATTAAGAAGGAAAAAGGTGAAATCACAATGGATTCTGAAAAAATCCAGATCATCCATATCTTTTTCAAGAAACTTTATTCTTTTTTTTAAGAGAAAATGGACACAGAAAAGAGAAACAAAAGCAAAAGAGATAAACAACAACAAATCTGATATGATAACATTGTAGGTTTACAAAATGAGATGATTGGAATTTGACAGTAGTTGCAATATTGCATATCATTACCTCCAAAGGGATGGTTCAGATTAACAGATATAAACATGTAAAATTGATCTAATCATATGAGTATTAACTGCTCTTTTTCAATAGCTAATGCATTTAGTAATATAGTCATTTTAACTATCCTATGTATACCTATTTATAAATATTTGTCTTTTTCCTTTTCCCTTCCTTCTTTCCTACTTTCCCCTTAGAATACCTCTTGTCTTTAAAATCACTGCCCATATCATTAGGCCTAATATAATCAAATAAAATAGGTCAGAATATAACCAATAAAAAATAAAACAATGATCACAGAAAAGAGAAATGAAAAGCAAAAGGGACCAACAAACAACAACAAATCTGATACAGTAACATTATAGGTTTACAAAATGAGATGATTGGAATTTGACAGTGGTTGTAACATTGTATATCATTACCTTCAAAGGGGTTGCTCAGATTGACAGATATAGATATGTAAAATTGATCTAATAATATGAGTATCAACTCTTCTCTCTCCGTAGTTAATGCATTTAGTAGTATAGTCATTTTAACCATCTTATGTATACCCACATATAAATCTATGTCTTTTTCCTTTTCCCTTTCTTCTTTCCTCCTTTCCCCTTGTAATACCTTTTGTTATCTTCAAAATAACTGCCCATACCTTCGAGCCTAATATAATCAAACAAAATAGTACAAAATAAAACCAATAACAAATAAAACAATGGAAGCAATACATAGTAATACAACATTGATTTCTATAATGCCTCATATTATCTTCTAAGCAGTTGCCTATATCATGTTATAATACAATCAAACAAACCAAAATAGGTTAAAATCACTCAAAACAGAACAATGAAAGCAATACAGGGTTTCAAAACAAGGTGATCAAACATCAATAAAGGCTACCCTAGTATATTTTGTTATCTTTGAAATAGCTGTCTTTGTCATCATATATAATAAAATTAGGCAGGTCGAGATAGAATAAGATCAAAGTAAACAGCACATTGAAAACAATACTGCACTCAAATCCCAATGATGAATTACTCAGTTGTCTGCCCCGCTCAGTGATATCCCTCTGCCGCTGTTTCTGAAGCTGTGGACATTTTATCTCTCTCTAAAATGTCCTTCAATATTCTTTGTAGGGTTGGCTTGGTTGTCATAAATTATTTTAGTTTTTCTTTGTTGTGGAAGTATCTTGCTTCTCCATTGATTTTGAAAGATAGTTTTGCAGGGTACATCCATCTGGGTTGGAAGTTGTTTTCTTTCAGTGCTTGAAATACTTCACTCCAAGCTCTTCTTGACCTGATGGTTTGTGTTGAGAAGTCTATCGTGATTCTGATGAGTTTTCCTTTGTAGGTGATCTGTTTTTTTCTCTAATAGCTTTTAATATTCTGTTTTAGTGTTGAATTTCTGGGATCTTGATTATTATATGTCTGGGTGTACGTATATTTTGGTTATGTTTAGCTGGAGTTCTATATGCTTCACTTATCTGAAAGTCACTTCCTGTTCCCATGCTTAGAAAGTTTTCTGAAATTTCTGTAAATAGGCTTTTAATTTGATTTGTATTGACCCCTGCTTTTTCACTCACACCTTTTATTCTTAAGTTATGTTTCTTTGGGTTGCCTTGCAGCCATTGTATTGTTACTCCCAGGTTTCTTGGACATGATACTCTACATAGAAGAACTCAAAATTTCCACAAAAAGACTTCTAGATTTAATAATAAAATTCACTAGCATACCTGAAAACAAAGTCAACCTCAAAAATCAAAAGCACAATAGCATTAAAAACATGAAATACTTAGAAATCAATCTAACAAAGTAAAAGATCTTTACATGAAAAAGTACAGTTCTGTGTAAAAGGAAATCAAGGAGGATATCATAAAATTGAAGGATATCCCTTGCTTTTGAGTAAGAACTAACATAGTGAAAATGGACATCATTTCAAAATTTTCATATAGATTTAATTCAGTCTCAAGCAAAACACCAATAGTATACCTCACAGAATCAGAGGAAATAATTCTAAAACCCTGACTTTAAATTATGCTACCAAGTTACTGTGATAAAAACAGCATAATGCTGGCAAAACAGACCTGAGGATCAATGGAACAGATTGGAAGCTGCAGAAACAATTCCAAATGCACTCAATCACATTGTCTTTGACAAAGGTGCCAAACCCCTTTTGTGGAAGAAAATACATTCTTTAATAAATGGTGCTAGAAAAATTGACTTTCTATAAGCTGAAGATTAAAACTAGATCTTGTTTCTCATCATGCACTATGCTAAAATGAAAATGAATCAAAGATCTGAATATTAAAACAGAAATATTAAATTTGCTGGAAGGGATAATAAGTAAAACACCTGAAGATACAGGTATAGGCAAAGACTTCATAAACAAAACTTCAATCACATTGAAAATATTATTTTTAAAAAATCAACAAATGGTATCTCATCTTATTAAACAAGAAGCTCTTGTACCACAAAAGAAGTCATTAACAGAGTAAAAGACAACCCACAGAGTGGAAAAAATCTTTTACCATTTGTTCCCAAGACAAGAGACTATTATTTCAAACATATAAAGAAGTAAAAAAAACTGCTCCCCCAAATTTAAATACCCAATCCAGAAATGGGCATCTGAAATTAATAGACACTTACCAGATGAGGAAGCACAAACAGCAAATAAATATATGAAAAAATGTTCAACATCAGTGGTCATTCAAGAGATGGAAATTAAAACAATGCTGAGATTCCATCTCACTCCAGGAAGAATGAAGATTATCAGGAAATCAACCAATAACAAATGCTGTAGGAGCTTAGGGGGAAAAAGGAACCATTCTCCACCATTGATAGGAGTGTAGACTGGTGAAACTGCTGCGGAAATTAGTGTAGAATTTCCTCAAAACAACTAAAACTAGGGGTTCCATTTGGCCCAGATATTCCCCTTCAGCTTCCCTAAAGAGGTTAAAAGCATCATACCACAACAATGTATGCACACCCACATTTATATCAGTACATTTTGCAATAGCTAAATCTTGGAAACAGCCCAAATGTCCATCAACCAATGACTGGATAAAGAAGATGTGTGTGTGTGTGTGTGTGTGTGTGTATGTGTGTGTTTTGAATACAGTGAAGTACTACTCAGCCATTATGTAGGATAAACTTGAAACATTTCTAGGTAAATCTATGCACCCTGAGACCATACTCTTTAGTGAAATAAATTGAACACACACGTGTAAATATTGAATTATTTCTCTGGTATGAGAAACTAAAATTGTAAATAAGAAATCAAAATGTAAAATAGATATTGGGAAAGGGAAAGAAAATGTTGAAATGAGAAGGGGAAACCAGGGAGGGACCAAGGCTAAAGAAAAAAGAGGAAAAAAGAGAAAAAACAAGAAAGGAAAAAGTGAAAACAATGTTTTTGTAAATAAGGAGGGTAAGAGGTATTAAATAGAGATTAGGGGTTGGTAATATAGATTTGAAATGTTTCATGTACAGGAATGAAACTCCTATGATGTATGTGATCATTATGTATTTCTAAAATGTGCCAATAACTTAACTGAAAGAATAATATTTGATACAATTTAAAAACTTAAAGGATTAAAGGTTTAATTTGAGTTAACAGTGAGAAGTTTCAGGCTGTATTCGGCAGGTTTAAACGCAGAAATGACATGGCCGCACAGTCTGGAATGAGGAAAGCTGCAATGATCATGGCAGCCAGGAAGCAGAGAGAAAAGGGAAGAGAAAAATAAAGTTTATACGAAGAAAGTTAGACCTGCGTAGGTAAATACAGTGTGAATTAGGGAAAATCAATGGTCACTTTCAGTTTACTGTGAAGAGGAAGGAAGTAGGAGCCAAAAAATACTGTAAGTTGGGGGTGCAAATAGGTTGGTACTGTTTAAATTCTATCTCCTCAAATATTTCAAAGTCTCAAACCCTTTGAATTCACTCTTCTTGTTTGTTATTTAAAAATGGTTGAAATTCTTATTTTTAGAATTGTTAGAAACTTGGCATTGATCTAGTACATCTAAAAATCTGCATAATCATTTTTATTTTAACAGTTGTTTCATGTCATTTAATTATCACCAAGTGTTTTTTCACAATGCTGAAATTTTCACAGTGCTTTCAATTTTCATGGTAATTTCGCTATGCTGTTTATCCCAAAATATGCAAGTAAACTCTTTTCTTTATGCCTCAAGGAAATGGTAACAGTAGTTCTGAAGTTTTAAACAAATTTTAGAGATTTGGCTAATTCACTTATCTTGCAACTTCTGTTTAGCCTGCATGCAAAGTAGAAAATCATGAAATTATCTATGAGACAGCACTTCAGTGGCAATGACAGTGGCAGAGAAGAAATACATGAGATATTTAAAAATATTTAGATCTTCAAGTCCAAAGACATCTTGTTCACCATGAATCCCTATATGCAGTGCTCTAAAAATAATGGCACATGTTGTTAATTACTTAACAAACATTACTGTTTTTAAATTCAATAAATGAAATCCTTTCAAACTGCATAATTCTCTTGTCAGTGTTTGCTTTGGCACTTGTTTCTCTTAAATAAAAATCTCTTCTCTTCCACCTTCTTTCTCTAAGTCCTTACATGCCAGCGTCCATTCACTAATTCTTCAATGCTTCTGTGTTTCATGTTTCTATTTAGTATCAACTTACTTGTATTTAACATTGTGACTGTCACTAGAAAAGGAATTTTCTCATATTTATTGACATGGAGATGTATTTTGTGTTTATTTATAAAATATATATTTGCTAGCAGAGTATTCTGGTTCAGTAGCTGTTATTCTGTGGCAGTATAATGGCACAGCTCTTTAAACTACTTTTTGTTTGTTTGTTTGCTTCGATTTTGGTACCAGGGATCAAACTCACAACCTCGTGCCTGCCAGGCAGGTGCTTAAACCACTGAGCTAAATCCCCAGCTATAATGGCACAATTCTACTACTTTCCATTTTTCATACTTTCTGTTGAAAAGTCAGTTGTCAAGGGACAAGTCAGCTCATACTCTTGGCAGTGTGTATGTATAATGAAGCTGAAGATGAGGTAATTATGATGAACATGAGCTGGATATTCCTGGAGAAAATCTTCAGCTTTCTAGGTTCCATACTAATAATGAGGTAGCACCTGTTCACAGTTGAAAAAATTTGTAGTGAATGTGTACTGTAGGTAATAATAACAATACCAAAACTCAAGTTAAGACAACTCCTTAGACTTACTCAATCCTCCATGGTCAGTATGACAGAAGATCAAATATCACCAGTCTTGGGCTTAAACCCTACTGATTACAGTCTTGACTTATTTTTATACAGTCTCCACCACTGAATCAAAATTTCATAAAAGCAAGTGGGGAGAACAGCTATTAATAAGAGATGAAGAAGCTAACAGAATAAATCACAGCAGTCATCCAAGTTTTGGAAGAATCTGGCAATAAATCTGGAATAGCAATAGTAGTTATGTGAAAGGCATTAGATGAAAAGATGGGCTACTTGCACAGAGACAGCAGTTATGTGTATATATGTGTATATAATGTAAATAATACAAAAAATATTACTACAGATCAGTAATTTTTCTGACAGGCTAATTAGAGGATTAGATAAGAGAGAGCAAAAAATCATTGTAGATAGGATAACAGAACTTATTCCAACTGAAAAGAGAAAAACATAAATAATGATAACAATATCAACTACCAGAACAACGATAGCTGTTGAACAATATCACATTGTCTATTATATATTGAATTTAAATCCCAGGACTAAAAGAAAAAAAGAAAAAGAAAGTATTTAGAAATAATGTCTCACAGGTTTTCAAAGATAATGAAAAGAAACAAATTGCAAAGCAGTTCTGAGTAACCCAAAAAGAATATGAACTGATCAATTTGTACAATGTCATATCATGTAGTGATATGAACCAAAAATAAAGATCAGTCTTCTAGATGCACAACCAAGAAAAAGGTCAAAATTATAGCAGAGTCATCATCAAATACTATGAAAGCTATCTTAAAATTACGAAAAGAACTAGGAAAAATAATGTTTTTTTTTCTTTTTTTCTTTGCTTTTCTTTTCTTTTTTTTTTTTTTTTTTCAGTACTGGAGACCAATCTCATGTTCTCACTCTTGCCAGGCAGGTGCTTAGGCCGCTGAGCTAAATCCCCAGCACCTAAGGGAAAACAATGATATTTTATAATTCTTCATCCAGTGGAATTATCTTGCAAGTTGTAAGTAAATATAGGCAGGTAATAGCTAATAAAGCAATATAATGACAACTGATACAGGAAAATCAATTATGCACATTATTTTAATGTAACCACTAGAAGAACAAAAAAAGAACATCTAACTTATTTATTAATGGTGGAAGATAGTGAGAGCAAACCAAAATACATTGAATTTCCTATACTTCAGGCTATGTTTCAATTTAAAAGATAAATTAAGAGAACTTTTAAAAGTTGTTCAACAATGCTGTATGCAAATTATATAATGACAAAGCAGTATGAGGGGACTAACAATGAAAAAATATATAAATTACAAACTAAATATAAAATTAAATACACCTAAATCCATAGTAACACAAATAAATTTTTGAATAAGTAAATAAATGGAGAAGAAGAAAGAAATCCTCCATAAAGCAAAATATATTAATAGATTGATCTCTTGCTTTGAGTGCCTGTAGTATGTAAAACTCTCTATAGACTACAGAAAGAAATGGTTGGAGTGGAGAATGGATTCTTTGCAGAATACAAAGTTGGAAAACTCAGTATTAACCAAGTAAGTACAGTTCCATTACTAGTGATTAGATATGTTGATGCCATTTACACTTCATGTGATAACAAAAGAAGTGTGGTAACTTTGTGGTCCTCTCTCTCAAAACTCAGACCTACCCCAAATCTACAAGAAGATCAGTAGACAAACTTGTACTGAGGAGCACTCTACAGATACATGAGTAATCATCTTCAGCATTCTCAACATTATTACAAACAAGGAAACAGCTGCAGATGAGAAACAATTACAGATGAAAGGAGATGAAAGACACATGATGATTAAATGCAGTGTGAGGTACTGGACTGGCTCCCAGTAGGGAAAAGGGGCGTTACTGTAACAAAAGCAAAATCACCCCTGGAGGTTAGTTAAGACAAATGTACTGAAGTTAGCTTTTAGTTGTGAAAAATATACCACAGATATACAGAAAATGTTAACAAGAGAGTTACTGGGTGAGAAACAAATAAACTATTTATTTGGCAATACTTGCAATTCTTTAAATCTAAAATTACTCCAGACTTTCTTAAAATTCACTAAAAAATAAGAAAGTAGAAAGAAATTTAATACCAGAAAAAATAGGAAAGGAAAGAAAATATTTGGGGTAAAAAGCATATGCAATATACGTGGGAAATAGAAATGTGTGCTTATAGCATTCCCACTTGTACTTCTGCAGAAGAAAATTTGTTTCCTTTTTTTCCCCCCCACCCGCCCCCGGCACCGGGGATCGAACCAATCACCTCACACCTACCAGACAGGTGCTTAAGGTACTGAGCCAAACTCTCGGCCCTGGTTTTTTTGAGGCAGGGTCGCACTATGTAGCTCAGGCCGGCCTTGCGCTCGCCTTGTAGCCCAAGCCGGCCTCAAACTCACAACGCTCCGCCTACCTCAGCCTCCCGAGTGCTGGGATTAAAAGCGTGCGCCACCACGCCCGGCCCGAAAATTTGTTTCTTAATAAATATTTGTACAAATAGAGTTCTCTCAATGTGTAACACTATATAATATCTTTTACTCAATATTTTAGAATACTTTGTACAACGTTGTAAATTAATTACCGTACAGAAATCCAGGATACATTTTTTTAATTTTAATAAGCCTAAAATGTCAGAATGAATGGAAAATTAGTTTACTTGCCAGTTAACACAAATAGAAAAGTTTCAATGATCTATAAAAGAAACTTAAAATTGTTTTTTATGTTTTGTATATTAGCATAAATAAGTTGGTACTTTTTGCATTATGCTTCACGGATGTTTCAGAAAAGTTGGAAATTTAGAGTAGGTAGCTTTGTTACCAAGCAAAATATTGTAATTGAGTTATGATTGACTTATATTTCAAAAACAAGGATTTCAGGAAATAAGTGGCAGAACACTAATATAATGTTTAAAATTAGAATTCGCTATTCTCTTAAAAGCCAAGTATTTTGATGAAACTAGATAAAAATAAATTTCGTTTAAATATGGTAGAAATCTTAATGATCCACTCAGAATACTTGACCAATAAAATGAAAACAGAATGAAGATTTCTAAATAAATTTTACCCCAGTGTTCTTTCTAATGTAATGCTAGTTTAGATTGTTTAGAGGAGTAATGAGGTAATTTTTCAAAAATCTCTTTCTAGAATGCATATTAAATAAGTAATATTTTATGTATATTAACTTAAGTAAATATTTCTTCTGTTTAATGATCTACATTGTAATTCTGAACAGACAGTATTTTTTAAACTACTGAACAGAAAAGAATGCTGGAGAGACATTTTTAGAGAAATCTGGAAAGTTACAGGCAGCATTGCTATTGAAAAATGAAAATTATAATAAGTAACACATCCATTCAAATAGAAATCCAGTTTTTAGTTACACATGAATAGAAATCTTCTGGGTCCAGGATTATTTCCCAGTATATCTCCATAATGTCATGGATGTTCTTAATCATAATTATTTGATTGACTCTTCATAATTATATTTTGTAATGCATTCCAATTATTAAGACTTTTACTTGAAATATTATTCAAAACATTAGAAAAATTTGTTTGACTTCTTTTCTAATGGGCATTATGTCTGCATCCAGCATTTTCATTTACTGAGCCCTGACACCTCCTCTCATTTGAATGATGTTAATAGCCAACTTAAATGAAGTAAATGTTCTTCAAAACATTATAAATTACTCTTTAAGTATCTGGTAATGTTTTTAAATGGGCAACACACCAACAATGACTTGTAGAATCAATAATGGGGCTTAATTCAATCTACTACAGCTCTGCTAGATACTATAGTATTAAAACATTTAAGTGCATTTAAAAGGCTGGAAAAATTCCTGGTGGTTTACAAGGCTGTTTTATAACAAATTTTCTCTTGTATAAGCAATCATCACCATTGTTAATGGAATCAATTCAAAAATCTTTGGGCTTTTCTTTTCTTTTTTTCTATTTGTTTTGGCTTTCTCCTCTGAGAGGACACCACCAAAGCCCATCATTTATTACTGACAGCCCTGGAAGAATAGAATCAGATTCACTCGTCAGAGATAACTGCAGGGTACATTTTAGGAAGAATAAAGGTGGAACCTTTACACTACTGAAGATCAATCATATGAAAGAAGAGAAAACAATGTGTTATGGAGGTGTAAATAAATAACCATACATAGTATTGCATCGAGTTGGGAAACTCTCAAATAGTTACTTTTATCAGACATTGTTCTACGTGCTGACAAACAATATTGAATCCTAGCTTTAGTTAAATTTCTGGGTTTTTTTCATTTTTATCACTACATTAAATTAGGGTTTAAAGTAACTAATTAGACTTTTTCAGTTCTGACAATTTGCTTTCATGCTACAGATAACCATAAATTAGACAAATGACAATATGTTAGGTTTTTAAAATTATAAATAATAATCAAATGCTCTAAATGCTATGGAAGTTCTAATGTTTCTAAGTGTTCAGGCTTGTTTGATATAAGAATTAAATTTGATCATTATTTGGGGAGAGATGCATGGCAATTTTGAAAACTGCTTGCGTATAAACATGTATGTATACAAGTCTGTCAGTGTATATCTCTATATATGTCTGTCTTTTTAAAGGAAATGATAATTCATTGCTTACCAAAAATTACTGAGAAATTGGTTCCATTAGAAGTTTCTGGATAGAATTTTTTGAGGTCTCAGTTTATTTTCAGAAATTTACTATGTGTAGAATTCACAGTTGTTGGCTTTTTCTCTTAGTACCAAAAAATATTGAATTCATAATTTTCTCAATCTGACAATGTCTGTTACAATTTGAGCTCTGTTATTTTTCTAATATATTCAAGATGTGAGGTTGTACAATAAAAAAATAATAAAAGTAAAGTAAAACTAAAAGTAGAAACCATTTAAACATTTCTTAAGATTAGATTGTCATGACTATCTTGTTTGTTTGTTTTATTTTC
Organism: Dasyprocta punctata; assembly: GCA_004363535.1. NCBI lineage: Eukaryota > Metazoa > Chordata > Mammalia > Rodentia > Dasyproctidae > Dasyprocta > Dasyprocta punctata. Next base: position 41,789 of record RJWM01003080.1, on the reverse strand, counting down.
TTTTTTTAAGACAGGGACTCACTATATAGTGCAGGCTGGCCTTAATCTCACAGAGCTCTTCCTGCCTCAGCCTCATGAGTGCTAGGATTACAGGTGAACGTAACCACGGCTAGTTTATGGACATTTTTAAAGTGCTAATTTGATATTTTCCTCTATTGTATTTAGGATTTCTCTCCTTTAATTCTCCGTCATTCAATGACATTACTTTCCATACACACTTTTCTTTGGCACTGTCCATCCAAATAATGCAAATTACAAGAACAAAAATAGCTATCTTGGGTGAGGATAAAGGTATTTGGAGAAAGTATATATTTTTTTAATTAAGCAGAAATACTTTGTTAAGAATCTTGTCATTTGGCTCAGAAAGGATTATCAAGTAGGAAACCAGTGGTGGTGGTTATTGTTTTTATTTAGATGATTCTGTTATTTTAAAAATTTGAATATTTTTATAACTGAACAAGAGTAAACACAGATTTTAAAAAGAGCATGATTTTACTTGAAACTTGTAAATACAACTCTGGAAAAATTCATCAAAGAGGATCATAAGATAAATCAGTCGATTGACGGACTCCTAATTGGTGTGACTTGTTTTGCACAACAGTGATGACCTAGTTCTTTAAATTATTTTAGCCTTACAATTAAATGCAGCAAATATAACCTAAGTGCACATCACATGACAGAGTCATTGTTAACTAATTCTGAGAAGAAAATGAAAAAGATGTCATTATCCCACACCAAGATATTTATACTTTTATTAGGCAATTTTTCATATGAAGTAATTCTATACTATATAAAATATTTTAGGACATATATAAGCATTATAAAAAAGAATAATTGAGTATAAAAATTAGTTTTGATAACTAATTATCAAGCAATGTTGAATATGAAAATTAATTTTGAATAGTAAGATTACTAACTCTAATCCTACTTACCAACATTATTCTAAGTACCCTCCATATGTCATTTTAATTGGTTTTCACAATATGCTTTACACAGCTATGGTATTAGTAACAGGAAACTGACATGAAAAGAAATTAAGTAAGTTGTTTTATGCTTCTAATTGTGAAGTTGCAAAACGAAGTGGCTAAATTATAAAAGCTAACTACAAAATCCATGAAACATGAAAACATTGAAAAAATTATACAGAAGATGGATAATTACTCTGATCAAGTTCATTGTGTATTTGTGCTGACATATCAAAATGTACTCCATAACTATATGCAATTATTACATGTGAATTAAAAAGAAAATAATTTGATTAATTTAAAAAAGAAATAGGGGGTATGGGTACCATATTGCTGACTGATAGAGCACTTGCTTAGATCTCCAGCATGCCCCGAAAAGAATTTACTTAAGAAACCAGCAAGTGGTACACGTTTATTAAAAAATATTTGTACCCAAAGAGAAACAAGGAAACTTATGAAAATAAATTTTTAAACAAAAGAAATATTAATAGAAGTGATTTAGCAGAAAAACCAGAAATATATTTAAGAAATAAGTGAAGAGAAAATATCATTTATTAATTGACTTGAAAAGTATTCACCATCCTTGATAGACAAATAAAATAAAACATCCAAATGATGACTACTTTTTCATTTTAATAACTCTTACTTCATAAATCTATATCTAACCTAAAATAATACATATATAGAATAAAAAGTGAAATTTCTTTTTTATATATGCATACAGATCCTTAACCTACTCTAAACATGTAAACAATGTGGGTAATTCCAGATTTTTTCCCTTTGCATTATATTTTTTTATGTTTCCATTAGTGGATATGTGAAATACATAATGTAAACATTCCTTGTGTTGAGTTGGTATATGTACACAATACATTTTAATTTCCTTTTTCATCTCCTTTTCCTTCCCTCCCTCCCTTCTCTACCCATCTTTTGATTCCTTCTTTTTTGTACATAGTCACAGTATATAAAATTTACATTTTTCGTGTAGAGTTGTATGTGTACATGAAACATCTTAATTCCCTTTTTATCTTCTGTTCCTCCCTTTCCCCATTCCATTTTTTTGTCCCCTTCCCTTTTGAGAAAGATCTATCTCTCTCTTATTATCTTTTATTTTGGACTTTGTTTATACTTTGCATTTCTCATATAAGAGAAACTGTGTGTTATTTAAGTTTGAGTGTCTAATTTACTTGGCTAAGCATTATGGTTTCAAGATGCATCCGCTTTCCTACAAATGACACAAATTTATCTCTAATAATGACAAGGTAGTACTCCATTGCATGTGATACCACATTTTCCTTATTTATTCAAGTGTTGATGGACATGTAGGCCATTTCCAAGATTAAGCAATTATGAATTGTGCTGGTGTGAACATGTGTATCCATATATCACAGTAACATAATGTTTTTAACTCTTTTGGGAAGATGCCAAGAAAGAGAATAGCTGGTTCAAATGGAATTTCTCAGATAGAGACCCATGCATGCTTATATACACAGATTCCTAAATAAACAGGAGTAGTAGAAAGAAAGCTATGTTGAGAAGTTCATAGCATACATAATAAGGGATCTGTAACATCTTAATACATCTTAATGTTTCTATATTTTTATATTTCTTATATTCTTTTAATAGTCTAATAGAAGATATGGATAGACCAAAATCTATTGAAATATTTGTCTTCAGTTTTCATTATTAAAATAGTCCTGTTTCTTTTCTTACAAAATGGAGAATAAAATGCAATTGATTTCTCTGGTTTGCTTGCTCTAATGGAATAAAAAAGTTGAGTTTGATTGATAACAACAATTTGGTTTTCAGAAGTTACTACAAATTTACAAAATATCCAAAACTGTATTGAGTTCATTAGTTCTCACATTTTTACAAGAACTATATTAACATTTTAAAAATTAAGATATTTTGTCACCTCGTTTTCAGCATAATCTATTTGTATATTTCCATACTTTGTAAGCTGAAAACCTACTATATTACAAACTAACATAATTCTCAGAATATAGTGAATATAGAATTATCCTAATCCAGATCCTTGCTGTAGCTGGGAATTTCCATTTCAATAAGAGGAACTAGGGCATATATTGAAAAATATGAAACATTCATAATTTAAATAACCACTTAAGAATAATTTACCTTGTTTTCTGTTCATAGTGTGTGCCCATTTTATGAAACATTTGCTTTTTTACTTATTTATTTTTAATACGGATAATTTTCTCCCAAATTTTCATTAACGTTTTCTTTTTATAAAGCACGAGTTCAAAGCTAAACAATTTTTCCTTCTACAACTCTATACCTTTTATAGATTTTCTCATATAAATTATATAAAATACAGTATTTCTATTATGTTCTAGTGTTTTAATTTTAGGAACTTATTTCCTTTTACCAAATGAATGGCCAATCGTTATGGCCAAATGTTACAGATGGCTTTATCAACAGTATTTTTTGTTGAATAATTATATTTTTCTACTGAATGTGGTTGACAGTTTAAAATCATTGGATACTATTTCTTCGAATATTCTAATTTTCCTGTTTGTATGCCAATATTAGACGATTTTTCATCATTCTAGCTTTATAGTGTTTTGATGTCTGGAAGAATACATTTTACCCCTGCTCATCTTTTTAACACTGTAGGTCATTACTATTTTTCCTTTTCTTGATACAGTTTCATTTAAAACATCTAGTGGGGGCAGTTCCAAATGAGGTACTTTAAATTCATAGTTAAAATTGGTAAAAGAATGATTTCGTAATGTTATTTTCCCACTAGGGAAGAAGAATTTTGTTGTAGTTTTTCAGGTCTTTTCTTAATAGCACTATACCTTTTTATTTATTTGTTTTGGTGTTAGTCTTCTTTTCCCTTTATATTGCAAATTTTATCATTTTTATTTCAAAACTGTTTATTTTATACATTGTTCATTAATGGGAACCACATTAACAGTTTACACATTATCTAACTTTAAAACTTTATTTATTTTTTTAATTTCTAGGACCTTCAGAGCAATATTTAAGAATAAATTTAGTGATATAAAATGTCCTCCATATTTTCACAAATGAAATTTTACTTTGAACTCTATTTCTTTAGGAAATAATTCTCCAAATAATGAATTTTCTATAATGCCTCTATCTCTTATTTTTTGAAATTATTTGTGTTACTTAGTTTTTTGTAGTGACATATTTCAGGAATATAGAATTTAAGTTTTCATGGGGTTTTTTTCTACTTGTTTTTAAATTTAAACTGATCTGTTTATAAAGTCTCACCAAATCTGTATTTATTCCAAAAAGGAAAAGTTTAAACAATGTATTTTATTGTGTAAAATGCAGCTAAGACTAGAGATCTGTATTTCTAAAATATCTTGCACTAAGTCAACATTTTTATAATAACAACCAGAAATGAAAAGATTAAATGCCAAAACACATCTTTTTTTTTTTAAGTACAAGAAAACTGCTGAAATAAACAAGATTTTAGAGGCCAAGATACTCAAAGAGGGAATTCTGCAGCTGACTCTATTCAACAGGAATTTGCCATTGTTTGGCAGAAATACTATCCAAGGGCCAAGGCTGATGGTCTCTATTTACAGGAAAGAAACCAGTACTGCTTTTGGCAATCTGACGAGGCTAGAGAGAGACATGCAATTTATGAACACCAAAATAGCTGGGAACAGGAAAGACTCAATATACTGATGAGAAGTACGATAAATCCATCCAGCAACTTCCAATCTTCCAATAGATGTGCTGTATGCTACTTGGCAGTTAGCAGGGCAATAATGAAGGAATGAATATTTAAACCCCAAAAGGTAGGACAACAGAAAGTTTGTGAAGGGAAAGGGAAATTTTTCCTGTCCCCTGTTGCTAAATCGAAAAATCTGGAGTTGAGGACTTGAGAAGGAGGTGATACTTTTAAAAACAAATTAAACAGCACTCGGGAGGCTGAGGTAGGGGGAGCATTGTGAGTTCTAGGCCAACTTGGGCTACAACGTGAGCAAGGCTGGCCTGAACTACATAGTGCGACCCTGCCTTGAAAAAAATGGGGCTGGAAATTTGGCTCAGTGGCTTGAGCGCCTGCTTGGCAGGCATGAGGTTGTGAGTTCCATCCCTGGTGCTGGAAAAATAAAAAATTAAAAAACAAACAAAAAAAACCACATTAAGCCAAGCTTGTGGTGCACACTTGTCATCCCAGCACTCCAGGTGGCAAAGGCATGGGAATTGCAACTCTGACTCCAGAGTGGGGAAAAAACAAACAACAACAAATATAAATATAAATATTCCCCTGTACATTATACATAATCATGTGCCTAGTTCAGGAAATGAGTCAGCATCATTCTTGACCACGCATGATATCTGAATTCTGCCTTTTGCTTTCAGGGAGTTCTGAGCAGGAAGAAAGTTAGGCCCTACCCCATCAATAGTGGACATCTGCTTAGTCTCATTGCAACGTCGGGGCCCCTTGCAGGTTCTGGTCTCTTAGCTGTAGGCAAAACCGCTTTGGTGCACTTCCCTCAGAGGCAGTGCCTGAACCACAGAATAGCAGAGGTTCCCACTCCCTGTTCTGCAGCTGGCCGCTCTTAACAAAAACAAAGGGTTCCAAGGAAATAGGAGGGTCTTCTTGCTTCCATGCCACCAGGGAAGCTCTCTGAGGTCCTCCCCCTTCCAGGCACCTCTGGAGACCTGGTGGAGCCCATGGGAAAGAGCTGCTGAGTGATATGGGCTCCTCGAGGGAGGCTCATGGAGACTTTCACAGCACTCCACTGTCAGCTTTCAGGACTGACACTTGATCGCCTGCATTTGGTGATCTCTTCCTCTACCACTGTCCCATGAACAGAAGGTTGTATTCTCTCAGTTTTTCTGGTTGTCTTATGATCTGAGCTTCACCACAGATTCAAGAAAATTTAGGATTTGTAGTGTATCCAGACTTTTGTCATTGCTGAAGTTAGAATAACATTCCTAGCCAGGCCTGGTGGCTCAGGCCTTTAATCCCAGCACTTGGGAGGCTGAGGCAGGAGAATCGTCGTGAGTTCGAGAACAGCCTGGGCTACAAAGTGAGTTCAAGGCCCATCTGAACTGCATAGTGAGACCCTGTCTCAAAAAACAGGGCTGGTGATTTATTTAGCTCAGTGTCCTAAGTGCCTGCCTGGCAGGTGCGAGGTTGTGAGTTTGATCCCCGGTACCAAAAAAAATAACATTCCTTATGGCTTTCTACACCTAAGCAAAAGAACTTTATATACTCACAATTTAATGTCAGTTTTGCTTATTTGACTTTCCTAAATTTCATGTATTATTTCTGTATCCAATTTTCAAATTCTGAAATCTAGTCATTTAAAAGGTCTTTTATTGAAAATTTATTAATAAACTATTTTTCCTATTGCAAAACTATTTTTCCTATTACAAAATCAGGTGTGAGTCTGAGTCTTACTGAATGATTTATCTACAGATAAGAGTAAATTTAGGACTTATGTTTGTTATTTGCAATTGAAGTTTTACTAAGATATGCCTATATTTGAACATTTTTTACTACTGCTCTTGAGAACAACTTTAATACTTACCTCTGAGAACTCATAACTTTTAATTCAGTAGATTATCTGCCTTAATATTTTGTATATCTTTCTCTCATTGTCCTTTTTTGATATTTCTGAAATCTCTGGTGGATATATATCATGCACTCTTATTTTGCTCTTCATTTTTAATGTGTATGTATTTTAATGAATATATGTATTTTATTACTTTGTGTTAATTTCTTTCATTGCTGAAATACACTTGTTTAGGATTTTTGTGCCTTTAAGTTATTTTGTTAAAATTGTATATTTTGATGCTTTAATGTTTACAGTAATTTGAGTCTATTTATCCAGGTTTTCTAACTACTATTTTTTTTAACTAATATTCTTTCATGCCATGTTCTAATACCTATGGTCACAGCTGAGCCTAGTTGGTGATGGGTCATTTCTTCACTTTTTTTTAAATTTTGGAATGTGATTTCACATTTCTTAGGCTTTTAGCCATGGGAATCCTACATGAATGAGAATGAAACAGTATCCTTCCAGATTTATATTTGCTTACTACAAGGCACTGTGGGGACACAATAAACTAAAGATTAGTTTTGAATTATATTTTTTCTTCAGTTATCCTGGACCCAGTAGATAGCATAATTTTAAATTCAAAACTATAGGTTTTTTTTTTTTTAGTTTTTTTCTCTATGTATGTTAGCTGATTTTTAAATATATATTTCCTGTATATTTATTTAACATTTAAAAGAATGTTTTTTTCAAAAAGAATATCGCAGACATTATTCATGCAATAAATATATGCCTGAGCAACACCTATGTTAAAATCATTACATTCTAAATATGGAGGGTGAATTAAGAGTAGCATAGTTTTTGCCTTTGAATTATTTATCTTTGAAGAGTAAGAAATAAAACAAGTACCTAAAAATGTGTGATGTAGCAAGCTCTACAGTCATATATTAGATACCAATGGAAGGAGAAAGCCTGAGAAGGAAGGGGATTTTCATTTCTCTATTTAACTTTCTTTATGTTTTCCTTAACTCCTAACCTGAGAATTCCCATATGTCTAATATGTTTGCTCTGTCACATTTTCCCACCCATTATCCTTTGACTTTCCCTGCTAGCGGGATTTCATAATGTATGCAATTCATATATGAGTAAACATCAGTATAAAATTTTAGAGCAAATAAATTTCATGGAATCAAAAAACTAAAAATGGACAGTTTATTATCATCTGGATGTTGTGACCTCTGACTTCAGATACATTGTTCTCACTTTAGCTAAAAGTCCCTCAAATAGTAAAAAATTCTTCTAAGCAAACTGTTTATATTTTATGTTAACATGGAAAATTACAGAGTAGTTGGGGTCAAGATAATTTGGACTCATTGTCACTCTCTCTGATAACCTTTTGAGAAGTATAAAAATGAAGTAAATATTAGCTGATAAAGAATGGGCAGAACTCAGCATGTATTTCATAAATAAATTAAATAACTCTGTTAGGAATATACTTAGAAACTAAGGAGATCCCAAATGGTGAATCTGTATTTTACATATTACTTGTATTACAAAGATTCTATGAGCCTATGAAGACCTTGGTGCTTAAAAAATTTTCCTAATCTGATGGTATAAACCAGATATTTCCAAATGGAGATTTCTGATGAAAATATGTAAGATCAAGTTTTGCCCAAAATATTTAATTTTCTCTATAAAAACGGAGACATTTGTTGTTTAAATTGGATAGCATAAGGCATCTCTGGCATAGAGAGAAGTACATACTTTATTTGAAATAAGCCAATAATACTGTACAGTTACTGTTTTAATGTGACTCAGTAATAAAAATGATAAAATTCCAAGTGCGTCATTCTGGCATTTCTCATCCCACTTGTTGCTTATTAATATTTTTCACTATTGAAATGATTTAAACTCTCCTGATATGATGTTTGTTGTCATGGTATTATAATTTAATATGATATAAATGTTTGCTTCCTTCCTGATTTCTGGCATACATTTTCTAAGACACTTGTAATTTCCTGATTGATAGGGCAGATAAAAATGTCTTTGTTATGCTATTTGTTATCTCCACTCTCAAGTTCCTGAAGTAGGAAATAGTTTAGAAATATGTATGGCTCCGCTTTCTACCTGTGGGGGACAAAAATGGACAAAAAAAAAAAAAAAAAAAAAACCTTCAACTTAAAATTTGGGAGCAGCTGGGCATAATGGCATGTGTTCTATAATTCAAAGGTACTGGGAGGCTGAGGCAGAAGGATTCCAAGTTCAAACCCAGCCAGTCCAATTTAGCAAGTTACTGAGAGTGTTTTTCAAAATTTTTTTTTCTTTTAAAAAAAGGGCTGAGGTTGTAGTTCATTACAGAGGTCCTGCAATCAATGTCATTACCACACATACTCACCTACACACACTCACACACACACACAAAGGATTGTTTTTGTTTTCATTTTTGCATACAGTTTCAGAAATTTCAGTCCGTGGTTGGCTGACTCCAAGGCAAAAATATGGCAGAGTGGGACAGTGAAGCAAAACGATTCACTTCAGGGCAGCTGGGAAGGAGAGCACAGGAGAGTGTGAACAAGGTGTGCACCCCTGTAAAAACACTTTTCTGTAGCTGGGCAAATGCGTCCAACATCGGTGGCTTTAGGAAGGAGAGGGCACTTTTACTTCATGGCTTAGTCCACAGCTGGCCGCAACTGTAACGCCACAGCAGAGAGTCTCCAAAAGCCGTTGGAGTTCTTTCTCACCACAGCTTCTTCCAGGTTCTAGCCACAGCACTACAGAATTTGTTCACTCTCTCAGTTTTGGACTTGCTTTGGTCTAATTTCCTTCTGTCTCTCTATCTCTTTGGAATGTGAAAGTGTGCCCAGTGGCAGGCAGAAATTGCGTGAAAAGGCATGGTAGAGGAAAGATGCTCATACTTTGCCATAGCAGCCAAAAGGCAGAGAGAGATTGAGGGAAGAGAGAAGAGAGAAGTGAGGGTAAAAAGAGGACAGGATGAGCCAGGGATACAGATGAACCTTTCCAAGTGACATCTTCAGTGAGCCACCTCCAACCTCACACCACCTCCTAACAGTACATTCAGTTACTGAACTGATGAGATTTATCCACTGATGACTATTGTTATGGATTAAAAACTGGTGATCAACTTAACACCAGCTGAACTAAATTAGAGGAAAGTTGCCAGCATAAATAGAGATGTGGAGAAGAGCGAAGTGTTATTATGGCTTCTCTTAAGTGTTTTTGTTTTGAACCTTTGGTTCTCCTGGAGGAACTTGTCATGCTGGCTTCCCCAATATGGATTTGGCCATTGTCATCGGAGAAGCTCGGAACCATGCCGCTGAGAGTGGCTGTGGTTCACTTTGGGGGAGCTCTGCTTCTCACACTGAACATCGGTTTCTGAGCATCAGTTCCTGAGCATCAGTTCCTGGCTCCAAAGGGGAAGATGTGTGCTGCTTAATCTCCAGAAGAAGCTTGTCACACTGGTTTCCTGACATGTACTCTACTATTCTCATCGTCGGAGGAGATCTGGACCTCACTGTCGTTGAGGATGGCTGTGGTACGTTTCAGGGCAGCACCAGTCCTTATTTTGAGCATGACTTCTTGGCTTCGACCTACTGGCACAGTTCCTTCACCCCACTGGCATAGACATTCTAGCTTCCACCACTGACCTTTGGCCTTGCCAGTGCAGATCATTAAAATAGACTGGCATGAGTCCTTAGCGTGGGCTCTTAGATTTCCAGTTGGATTTGTGAGAGGCATTGTCATGGGCTCTGGGTCTCTAGCTGGACTCATGTAGGGCATTGCTGTGGAATCCAGACCCTTGGCTGAATATTCTGGGTCTTTAGTGTTGGGAACAGATTTTCCTGCACTTTCTTGTGTTTAACTCTGGGTAACCATCATAAAACAGTATTATAAATTCTGTGTCCTATATGCAATTGTTCCCTCTCATAACCCCTGACTACAACAACTATAGTGCCTTATGATGCAATCACTTTCCAAACATATGAGACATATGGGGAACATTTTAGATCTAAACCGTAATGTTTTACCCCTCCAAAAAGATTCATAAGTCCTCCAGAAGATGCATGTCCATCCTATTGTACAAAATGCCTTTAACCTGTTTCCCAGAGAACCCAAAATCTTAACACTTCCAGCGCTGCTGAAATGACCAAGCCCAAAGTCTTTTTTGAGATTCAAGACAAACTCTTAACTGTGAGCCATTATTAATATTAAAATTGAAAATTTCCAACATACAATGATACCGAGTAAGCATTCCCATTCCAAAGGGGAGAAACGGAAGAATACAAAGCAAGACCAATGCCTAGCTAATAAAAAATTGAATCCTGTAATTCCATGTCTGGAACCCATGGAAAAATGTGGCAAGATGTGAACTACAAAGGCTTTGATAGTCCCCACACCGATGGCATTGCCTTTTACAGCCTACTATACCTCTCTCTTGGACCGGATTTTCTTATTGCCTGCAGATTTCCTTGGTAGATGATCCATGTTTGTGGCATCTAAATTCCTGGGTTCTCCACATCACATTTGACTTCACTCACCACTTTATGTACTGCCCTTTCAGATGCACACTGTTAAACCTTTAAGGCCTCCTTTTATTATTTGTGTTGAAGTCTTCCTGACCCCATGACTATTGCCTTCTCTATGCTGAAAACCAGCATCATGCAGATGATACTAAGGCCTGTCATCAGACTGAGAAGCAAGTGAGCCTCTTTGGATCATGGCAAGAGTGGACTCTGAAGGCTTGGATGCATGAAAATAGTGAAACGAATACTGGGGAAAGAATTTCTTACTTTGGCCTCCTTAAACAGGGAGCCTAAAGGTATTCTTTTCAAGTGAAAGGTAATACTTTTGCACCTTTGAGTCTAGGATGGGTGGGCTCTTGTTGATTCCTGAGATGTCTTCAAGCCATCTTTCCTATATTCCTTACGTGAAGCACTTAACTTACTTTTAATGTTACTCTTTTCAGCAACCATGATCTCCTCTGCTGCAAATATGCCAGCACTTGCTTTCTGGTTATGGCACAAGTTTATCAAATCCCTCAACTTCATTTTTATCTTCTGATTGGCACTGTAGATCTGATTAAAAGTACTAAGCCATATCCAGGTCCCAGCTGGAACAGACTGCCATGAAATCTCCTTTTCCACATCAGTTTGTTAACTGCTATTAATCTCTGTTCTCCTTAATGCTTGAAGACATGAGCAAAATATAAACAAACATTTTTGACTTTAGTCCAGTTGCCAGTGGAGGCCTTGTTCCCAACTGAGCCTGGATTTTACTCTGCATTTCTGTCAACATTATGATCTTCTGAGTTCTGACAAGAATCATCCAGCAGAATCTGCTTGCAGCATTCTAAGGCTTCCATAACTCACATCTTCAAATCTTTCTAGAATTCTTCCATAAACCAGGTGCAAATACTTCTGAACCACAAGATCAGGTATAGTTACACCAATGACCCCAATTTGTTGGTACCAATTTCTGTGTCAGTAACTTTCCCATTGTAAGGACAAATACCTAATACCTATTATTTAAATGAAGAGAGGTTTATTTGTCTCAAAATTTGCAGTGAGTTTAGCCCATGGTTGGTTGTTTCCAAGGGAGAAATGGTATGCTAGAAAGAAAAAGATAGCAGAAGAAATATGATCATTGCATGTTAGCAAGGAAGGAGAGAGAGACAGAAAGAGAGATAACACCCCTCTATGTCACTCCTCCAGTGAGCCACCTTCAACCAGGCCCCAATTCCTAGCAACATATTCAGTTACTGAAATTATAAGGGAATGAATCCACTAAAAAGCAAGGCACTACTATGTTCCATTCATCTTCCAAAAGCATGACTCTTCGGGAGAACATTTTATATCTGAACCATAACATCCTCCAAACACGTGCTTTACTTTAGGCCCCACCTTCTAATGTTACATTCTTCTCTAAATATCAGTAGTGGATTAAGTCCATCTACAAATATAGAGACCTCATAATCAATCATTTTTCCAGGAATCTCTTAACCTGGCTATGCTGACAGTTAAAATCCACTGCCTTAGACCATTAACATGAAAAAATAAAGACCATTATTTGTAACAAGCCTTTCTCAACTCCATCTGAGTTCATACCAAATAGGTTATTTTTATAAAGCTTCCAAGGAATGGATATTTGGTAACAAGGGAAGAAAACATATTAGAAGTTTGAAACATTGATTCCCATTTCCCAGTGTCAAGGGAAAAGAAAGTCTGCAGATTGATTTAATTAGTAATCCTTACTTAATGAAGCCTCCCTTAGAATGCTGAACAATGGTGCATAGAGAGCTTCTAGACTGATGGACAAGAATTTGCTCACATGTCAGGAGCAGACCTATACCAAACTCATAATGAAAAAGCCCTTTTATCTGGGATATTTCTAGGCTTTGCTCTATGTGTCTTTTCACTTGAATTCTCACTTGTATCTTTAAATTGTTCTTTGTAAAGAATCTCTAATAGGAATTAATTGTTTTCCTGGGGTTCTGTATGCTATTTCAGTAAATTTTTGAATCTGTGGGGTTAAAGAAATGGTCCCAGAAAACTCTGATTTTTAATCAGATTAGATATCCTGAATAATCACTACTATAACTCTGAACTAATGAGAAATCTTTTGAGAATAAACTCTTAACTTGTGTGGTTTGTTTTAACTTTGGGTAGTTAGCATCATAGTTGTGTTAAATTGTAGGGAACCCAGTCGGTGTTTACTAAAACTAGAGAATTAGTTACAAACAGAATTAGTTACAAATAGTTACTTAGCATTAGAATAAAGGTCCAGGAAGAGAGACATTTTCTCTCTTTGTTCACTGTTTTATACCTATGAAACTACAAAATGTACCGGTATTTGATTAGCTCAGTTCTTATCCCTCAATTCCCTCTACCAAGGAAATGAGCAAGTGTGATTATTCCACTCGGAATTAGACATCTGCATTTACCCCATTAGAAGTGAAACTGAACAGAATATAGGGTACAAAAAGCATAAAGGTTGGAACAGAAGAAAATGTAATGCCTAGTTCACTGTCTCTCTCCAAAGTGCCTTCTTATGAGTTTCTTTTAGTCTAAAAAAAGACAAAGATGATCAGGGAGATTAAGAAACACATTCAAGGGCACAAAATAATTATATGATAGAAAATGCACATGGAAACAAATTCTCAAATTCAATGTTTTCCTCATAAATGTAATTACAGACTAAATAGTATTTCCCAAAGGACTATTTCACTTCACTTGAGATACTACGTGGTGCATTATTTTGACCCAGCACTGAACTCCATCATCAGTGAGGCTAAGCTCAAGGGAAATGGATAGATATTTTACTATAAATTTCAAACAATAATGAGATACAAGATTCTCTGACTCATTCTTCTGAGACAAGCGAAAGTAACCTGTTTACGAGGAAAGTAACTGAATTCCAGACTATACTAAAAAATCAATTAGATATTTTGCCTCTAAAGATATTTTTCAAAATTTGAATTTTATAAATCCAGAAAAATATTTCATAACCCATTATTTTCACCATAAATCCTTTTCATTTTATAATATATTAAATATGTATAGAGTGGGAAACAGAGATAAGCTATCATTTTTTTTAAAGAAAAACCTAATGTTGTTTATAATACTATAATACATTTCAGAGTTATTAATTTCAATTCCTACTCATATTTATTAAGTATTTTTTAGAAAAACAAAACCAGGGGAGGGAGAGAGAGAGAGGGAAGGAGGGACAAAGAGAGATTGATTAATTATAGAAAGTATTTAATGCAATTATAGGGGACAAGAAGTTCCATTATCCTCGATCTGTAGGATGGAGAACTGTGAAAGGTGATAAATTCACTAAGAGTCATATATATATAACTTGAGAAGCAAGAAAGTAACTCCCAGTCTAAATTCAAAGACCTGGGAATCACTACTGAGTTGGGGGTGAAGGCAGTGACTTAAGTCCTGGCCCAAATTTGAAAGACCAGTATCCAAAATAGCAATGTCTGAGGGCAGGGATGACAAATGCCATGGTTAACAAGAGAAGTGGGAGTGTGTGGGGGAATTTGAACTTTCTCTGTTTTTTGTTTGTTTGTTTGTTTGTTTTGTTATTTTCAGTCCATCAACTGAGTTGATGATGATCACCCACACTGGTAAGGACTACCTGCTACACTCAGCCTATGATTTGAATGTTATTCTTTCCTGCAAATAGCCTCAGGGACACACAGTAAGATATTGTTTTACCATCTCTCTTGGTATTCCTTATCTCAGTCAAGTTGATATAGAAAATTCATGACTATGTCACATCAAAACATAAATTCTGCCATAAAATAGAGCTGAAAAATGAGATAGCATGTGAAATATTCAGTAGACCTAGATAACACGACAATAAAATAAACTGAAGTTGTAAATATGTGTCATAATTTATAAACTTTTTGAGAAATATTTCATATGTTGAATTATCACAAATTTGAACTTATTTGAATAAGCATATTTCAATAATATTTAGTAAAGTATCACCATTACCTGTTCCTACAAAATCTGCTGAACTTTATTTCCAATCTTCTACCACTCAAGTTATAAGAATTAAAACTTCATGAGAAGCTGGATATAATCACTTACCTTAGATGAATAAATGACAATATTAAATAAATGAGGATTAGGAAGAGATGTATTAGGTTGGATTATGAAAAAAGCCATTAAAAAACCTGTAACGATCAGACAGTTCTATCTTTTTGTTACATTTTTATATGCTCTCTATTTGATGTGATCATCTAATTGATGAATGAAACAAACATATTGAAATATTAAGAATCTGAAATACTGAAGTCTTAAGAGTTGGCCTGACTAAAAACTATTAAAATTCATACATATATGAATTCCATATACATATATATGGAAATTATATGTATTTTGAGGATTTCTATCTAAAGCTTTGACATATTAAAAATGACTTCTGACTTGCCATTCACTGTTGACATCCTTTGCTTCAGTATTATTCTTTATATAATTCAACATTTCTTATGTCTAACTAGAAATGAAACCTGTTTTGAAACAGGTGACAAGGGTCCAAATCTACCCAAAGGGTCCTATAAATCTTTTACTTTTTCTTCCATTTTTTATGGCCACAGTTGTGTCAAGTACCACAGGCCTGGCTCTGCCCAATCAGATGTCACAAGAGACATTTGTTTCAGCTGTGGCAAGCTTCTCTCATTGGTCCATCCTAGCTGTCAACACCTCTCATCCTCTTTGAATGATTGTTTCTCTCTACAGATTGTATCCTGAGCCTGGTCTGTTAAAAGGCCCTCGTTACCCAAACAGAAAGTCTATAGTTAGCTAGTAAGACACTGCACATATATGGGCCCACTATTTTTCGTTTTTTCTTTTTTTTTTTTTTTTCCTGTATAAACAGATTCCCTATAAATTTGGCGGAGGCAGGGAGTTTCAGTCCATGAACTTTCCCCCCTCTAATAAAGCTTATTTCTTATTCTAGGCAGTTTATTACTTGCCTAATTGTAATTTCTGTTTTGGGTAGAGTAGGCTCAGCTGGTACACTGAAAGTTGCACACACTGAAGATTACTAGCACCAAAAGCAGCAAACAGTTGGGACTGAAAACACTGAGAGTGGCTGGAAGCCAGGGAAGGACAGGTAGCAACAGGAGCTGATAGATCCAATTGCTAGAAGAATTTCAGTGAGCTGTGGGTAACTACTGGCTTCACCTGCCAGCAGAGTAGAAACGGGATGGGGTATGTGCTGTAAACACTAAAAATTTATAGCTGCTACCATTTAAACATCTAAGGTACTCTAAAGGAGCTATACTTTGCTTATTTGTGATTTCTATTCCAACTGAGCAAAAGAACTCTTGGGATATTTGTAATAATGGGTTGCTTCTTTAGTGAAGAGATTCAAGAATAATGTGTGAAAAGACACCTAATACTGACAGACCTGATTATGTACTGATGTACACAAATTTACTCCTAATCATGGGATTACAAGGGATTTTTAAGCTATCTTTTATATTTCAATATAAGTGAACTATGCTTTCTGTGTAGAAAATTGCTCTGTATATGTAGTTATTATAAGTAAGTTACGAATGTTAGTATTGTCCTTACAATAGTAACAGATCACTGATATTTATAAATATGCTTTACAATTTATTTTTTATAGTTTGATCATCCCACATCAATTAAATTAAAGAAATGTTGACTTTGAGAATAAAAAAAAATCCTGAGTGTGAAAATATGCTTCAAATAGTCACTGAAAAAAAAATTAATACTAAGTCACTGTTATCTCTAGTGTTTAGATTCTCATCTTATCTATTTGCTCTCTCTAGAATTAAAGAGTTTTTCTTTCATGGCAATTTTTTAATTAAATAAATGGGAGACAACCAAAAATATACCATTAGTGTCTGAAGCAGCAGTATAGTTGCAGCTTATTGAAACATGCATGTGGTCAAGTGAAGATAGAACAAGATACGTATGGACCCAACTATACGAACAGCAGTTTTCCCTATCAGCAGTGGCTATCAAGATGCATGTAAGGTTTACCATATGAAACTTAATGCATATCAGTGAATTAAGGATGGCAAGAAAAATATCAAGAATGATAAATCATAAGATAATGCTTGGATCAATGTATTTTGTGAATGCTTAAATCATCCCTCAAACAAACAAATCTATGTTGCTAGAAGTTAGAATAGTGCACACAGAGTTTGGGGGGTGTAGAGGAGGGGCTCAGCACACTTCTGTGCACTAGTATTAATCTAATCCATTCCTTGATTTAAATCTGGATTCACAGAAATATTCAGTTCAAGAATATTCATGTCTGTTTGATTACCTTGGTTCAGTTTCCCATATGTACATTTTATTTCAGTAATATATTTACAAAAAATAGACAGCAGTGATATTTAAAACAAAAGTTTAGCCGGGCGTGGTGGCGCACGCCTTTAATCCCAGCACTCCGGAGGCTGAGGTAGGCGGAGTGTTGTGAGTTCGAGGCCGGCTTGGGCTACAAGGCGAGCGCAAGGCTGGCCTGAGCTACATAGTGCGACCCTGCCTCAAAAAACCAGGGCTGGGAGTTTGGCTCAGTGCCTTAAGCGCTTGCCCTGGCAGGCGCGAGGTTGTAAGTTCAATCCCTGGTGTCGCCAAAAAAAAAAAAGAAAAAAAAAAAAGAACAAAAGTTTAATTCATACACAACATTAGATTTCTGTTCATGTTAGATCACTGTCAGAAATTTTAATAATATAAAAGCAATAAACCTGAGGAAAGATAAAATGACATGAAAAACACAATATTAAATATCAACTTAACTGATGCATTATTGTCTTTTTAAGTTTCAAAAAGGCTAAAGACTGGCATGAAAATAGCCATTCTTGAAAACAGTTTTATAATTTATGAGCTAGGTCAACATTAATGTCTGATAAATCTTTCTTAAAATAGATGAAAATATTTGCAATCATTTTAAGCAAGATTTTTAATCAATAATGCAACTTATTGTATATTCATATGCTACTGTAAATAATTAAACCTAAAAATGATTAAATATATTGTTAGAAAGCAGAAACCAATACTCCAAAGTCTCATGTTTGGCATTCTAAGTACTTTGAACTGAAGAAGGAGTCTCAAAGTCTTCTTGACTTTCCCCCATACTCCTCTCTCTGAATGTTTATTCTTCCCTAAATCTCAAACAGTAACTTTCTGTGAAGTTCTCCTGAATAAAGAATTTCCTCCAAAATGAATGCCATTGTCTTGAGCACCTTGTTCATAGTCTCACCATACAAGGAAAGCTAACTTGCAAAAAAAAAATATCAGCGCTGATACCAATCCTGGAATCCAGATAAACATTGTTCTAGGCTGTTTCTCCTTACAGCCCATTCTTCTGTCCTGAAAATTAGTTATTCTTCTTCAAAACTGCATGCATTCCCAACTTTCATCTTCCCTAAAGAGAAAATATGTAGGCTTCTAAAGGTCATTAGGTTATTTGGTTAACATTTCTCTATGCCACTGCCGTGCAAACCAGAAAGTTTGTATCTTTTCTCCTGTTATAATCTACTGTCATTTTGTTCTAGAAAACTCATTTAATGTGAAACTTCAGAGGGTAAATGTGAAATTACCTTCACCCAACAATTTACATGAATTTAATATATTGTGTGTAATATATGATAAAAGTTAGACATACAAAATTAGATTTTATTGTAAATAATAAAGAATTTGTTATCGTTATTACTTACTAATAAAGCTCAATTTTGAAGTCTTTCTACTTTTTTCACTTTTAGCAGACTATTGAGTTTTAATATGATTCTTAAATGATTTTTAAGAATATTTTTGAAATATTAAACCATGATTTTTAAGATACCAAATTCAGTAAAAAAATAAATTCTCTATATATTTGCAGAAAAAAATAAAAATGTAGAAAAGTTAGTTGATTGACCTAATGTCATCATGCTAAAATGTTTGCTATCTTATTTGATAATTTTTGCTCTCCCAATTTTACCAAGGTGTAACTTACAAAAATTGTATGTATTTAAGGTCTTTGTTGTATGAATACAATGTAAAATGAGTAGCAGTATCAAGCTAATTAATAACATTTTCCACTAACAGAGATACTGGTTTGTTCATGGTGTTAACATTCAAGAGCGAGGCTTTTAGAACAATTCTAGTATGTAATAGAATATTAACTATAGTAACACCGTCATATTGGATCTCTGCAATTATTCATCCAGCCTAATTAAAATTTGCAACCGCTGATCAACATATGCCCATTTCCTTATACTCCCAGTTCCATTTCTCTCTTGCTCAAGCGCTACCCTCTCCCCATCCACCATTCTACCTCCTGCTTATAGGAGTTCAATCTTTTTTTAGGTTTCCTATATAAATGTTACCATGCAGCATTTGTCTTTCCAGGGGTGTCTTATTTCACTTGCCATAATATTCTACGATTTCTGCCCATAGATAGACAATTTATTTTTTAAAATGGAATAATCACTTTCTGGAAAAACCTCAAGACAGAAGTAGGAAATTTTACTTGCTGGGGGCAGGAGGGAGGTATGCCATTTATTCTGTCACTTAAAATATTAAAATGGAGAAATATTTTTTCCTAACTGAAGTCCCAAAATTGTTTGTCTACATGAGAACTCATGCTTTACATTAACTTACTCCACAGATGAACATCAGAACACTTTTCTTACCACCATGATAACAAATCCTTACAGAAGAGCAAATGAAAAGACACAACAATTCAAGTGAAGTGGGAATTTTGAGCAAATGTCAGGATTGTTCAGTTACAGCTCTGAGGGGAGTGGAGTTATCAGCCATGGAAAACCAGCTGCCTTATTTCTTTGCTTTGTCATTTCGTGCATCCACGACAGTTTAAAACCACCCCTCTGTGTGGGACAAGCAAGTTTCATTGCAACAGCAATTGCACTTGATGCCTGCAAAATTTCTTCAGGTCTGTATATACCAAACTGCTAGCAAAATAGTACTGGATTGGAATGAGAAGCTTGAATTTTCTACCTAGCGAAGAAAACAGCATACAGCCTAGACGATATTTTTTTAATCTCCATTTAAAAATACAGATGAAATTTAGCTGCAGGAGCATTGCTCAATCCCCCACCATCTCAACGAGTTCATACTGTGTAAATATTGTGATCTTAATAAATAAATACTGAAGCACAGCTGGCGCCGGCAAGATATCACTGTGAGGTTGCTGTGGCCCTGTTATCACCAGTGGGTGTTGCTAATTATTCTCAGAACTGAGGCTCTGGCATACTAGGGGGAAAGAATGCAGAGGAAAGTCAACAGAGGTTGAAACAAAAATAAAACACTGCTTGCTTCAGTCCATAGCAAGGGCAGTCCACCCTTGTGAAAACGGAGATACATGTAATGTAGGTATGTGAGTTGCTTTTCTCTGTAAAAATGATTTAACAACACTATTTATTTCAGCCCTTGATTGCATTCCAGCTGATTAAAATTCACACCACTTGTTTGTAAGGGCAACAGGAGGTAATTGGGGTGTTCAAAGGACAGCACTGGGAGCCTGAATGTCTTAAATGAATGAGTTTACCAAGAGAAAGGATTTTTTTTCTTCCTCCCTGCTTTTCTGGCAGGTGTGTTAATGACCTAGCTTTGCACATTGCACACAAAGGAGGTTTATTGTGTATAACTGTCTTGACTTGAGAAAGCAGATGCTCTTTAGAGGTATTGTCAAGTTGAAGAGAAGCTGCATATGAATTGCTACATTCTTTTTTGAAAATGCCATGGTTAATTTTTAATTGCTGGCAGCAGGGTAGACCTGATGACCACAGCATTCCACTCAGGTAGGGCTGCTGCTGGCTCATCAAATTATTGCTGCCTTTCAAGTAATTGTATTTGACTTTGAGCCCAGTGGATAAGCACAAAAGATACTGTTAAAGGGCTTCCATTGTTTTGTGCTATTATGTATGGAATCTACTCTCGTTTACTGATCTCAGCTTTTCATTACACAACAGGGAGGTGTGTCTTATGAAAATGCAAATTACCTTGAGTATGAGTTGGATTCTTCTCTAGTTATCCCACAATGTGTTTCATTTTAGCCTCTACAGTTGTTGTTAGAGATCCTTTCCCCTTGATCTTCAGCCTCCATCCTCCATGCTCCCATTATTAAAAAGATTTAGATGCTAAGGCAATGATTTAGATGATTTGGAGCCAGTTGTTCTTGTGATTCTCAATGAAACATACCCACACCCCTAAAATCTATTATAAGGTCTGAGACTATTGGCAGTTTCCTGCTGCTTAATTCAAGAAGGCCTCAACAAGAGCCATCTTGCTTTTTCTAGAATAAGGAAGAAAAATGTTCAATACTTAATGGAACTGTTGAGAAATTGCTATCGAGCAGTGTATGTGTAGAAGGAATTTACAGTTTCATAGTTTGCATTCTTTTCCTGAATCATTCAACCAAAATCATTCTCAATGTTATTTTGTATCTTAAATAAAACTTAATCCAGGTAATAAAGCCACTAAAGCCTAAAACAGATTTCATTTGTGCTGAATGATGTTTCTACAGTTGCCTGTGTGTGTCCCTATATTAGTAAAGTGATAATCATTTAAATGAAACAGGGAGAGAAGTACTCTCACGAATCGCATCTTGCATGGTTTGCAGGCATAACATACATTGATGCCAGAACACAATTCAAGAAAAAGCAGTTGATAACTTTAACTTAATGAAATTATAATCACAGTAGGTGATCTTTTAGTGAGGTCAACAGTACTTTTGTATCACATCTCAAATGGACCAAATTATTGTCACTAAAATTCAAATTATACACCTTCTACCTCACCTCTCCCAGATTCCCACTTTGGTCTTGACATGTGCCTCTTTGAGGTGCCCCTTTCTGCTTTGTCTCCATGACCCTGATTTTAATCTCGACCATTAGTTCCTCTGAGTTGCACTCTAATTCTCACCAGCTTTCCACTGTTTATTTTTCAATGGTATCTGTGTTAAAGTGATTCTCTGGTCTCTGTTTCTTCACCTTTCTCAGCAAGAAGACCATGAGTTCATCTGAGCTGCAGGGAACCCAATATTTGGTTATGTTTCCAATTTGGCTAACAACCGGGGCAGGTTTGATTGTAGTGAATGATAATTTTATCTAGAATCTCAAGGTTTGAAACATCTAGATATATTTGGGATTATATATTATCTAACACAGGCAACATTTCTAAAAATTGATCTAATAATTTCTTAAACATCTCTACCTTGAATGCCTACAAAGAGAGAAATACCATTACTTTCCAAAGGCATCTCAGTAATTTAGGAAACTCTGATCTTAATAAATCATGTTTATCTTGCCTCATTATCTCCCTTTTGAATAGACTTCAATCCCTAATCTAGCCACATGAAATCAATGTGACATTTTCTGAAATGATCATTCCTTGAGTATTTCTTCAGAAATAATGCCCTCACCTTTTTTTATTTAAGAGAAAAAAAAAAAAGACACATATAAGAAAGACAAAACACAAAAGAGACAAACAACTAGAGTAAATGCACAGCAGTAACATTACAGGTTTACAAAACAGGCTGTTAGAAACTTGACAATGGTTGCAATATTGTGTATCGTTATCTTCAAAACGGTTGTTTACATTAACAGATATAGACATGTAAAATTGATCTAATCATATGAGTATTAACTGTTCTTTCTCAATAACTAATACATTCAGCAGTATGTTCGCTTTAGTTATCTTACATATACATATATACAGATTTATATCTTTTCCTTTTCCCTTCCCTCTTTCTCCTTTTTCCCTTCCCAGTTACTTTTTCTCTTCAAGCTGTTTTTTACCTCACGTAGTATTTATTGTAGATTTTGGGTCATATATACTGTTTCAGTTTCTTACACTAGGGAGACAATATGGTATTTACACATGTGGGTTTGATTTATCTCACTTATGAGTACGGTCTCAAGTCGTGTCCATTTACTTATAAAAGTCTCAATGCAATCTTTCTTAATAGCTGAGTAGTACTACATTGTATTAAAATACCACATCTTTTTTATCCATTCTTTGATTGATTACCCTCACATTTTCAAATAATTCTGAAATTAATTCATTTATGTATTTTTGTTCTACTGGAGATTGAATCCAGGGCTTGCACATTGAGCTACAACTCCATCCTGTTTTTTTTCAATATGGGTCTCACTAAGTCACTACATTGCCCAAACTGGATTCAAACTTGTAACCCGCCTGCCTCAACCTCTCAGTGCTGTGCCTAGCTCAGGTTATTTAATATTAAAGTCTTTCCTTTGTCACTGTAAGCATACTCCAGCTTGCTGGTTTCTTTAACTTTCAAATTAAACAGTATTAAAACTCAACAATTTTTTAAATCTCTAATTCTAAGTGTGTTTAACACATGGAGGCAATAGAGAACAGGAAATGATTTTTGAGTTGCAGAAAAGAGGTAAAAAAACAAAAAAAGGTCATGGCAAACTCTCAGTGTTGCCACCTACTAACTAGTTCCATTATCATGATCTTATTAAGTAAAGTGTTTACCAAGAGTTTTCATATGTTTAAAAGGGGACTACTATGGGAATTTTAAATTACACTATAGTACAACCTTACTTTGTAGAATGCCTTGCAATGCCTTATTTTTAGTTCATCAGACTTATTTCTGCATTTGACAGGTACTGATGAAAGTGTTGATTGCTTCATTATTGTCTTTTAGTTTGGACCCAATATTTTTGATAATGCTGTCTAATTATTTAACCAAGGACTTTTTCTTTGCTTTTTTTGTTCTTTTATTTATCTTTAGCACTTGTGCTATATGAGACTAAAAAGGGAAATTTCTGAACTAAATTGACAACATACTTAGCATCTCAATTTATTTTCACAATGGTTATAGGACAAAAACTATACTGAACAATTGTGATTAGTAAGTAGATAAGAAAAAACAACTTAATAAGTATTTTTGTTCTAAAACACAGTAATACACACAATATAAATGAAAATACTATTTTAATTCCTTTTTATACAACTATAATTAATTAGTAGTGGGAAAACTGAAAATGATTTGAGAACTGAAAAATTTCTCAAGATTTGAACAGCATTTTCTGTGGTACTTGTTTTTTATCACAGCCATCCAAATCCCATCTGCCTATAGACATGCTACCACCAAAATGAATTAGAAAATGTAGCATATGATATAATACAGCTGCGATTTTCCTTATGTATTCAAAATAACATAAGACATCTCTATGAATTTCTTTGTACAGTTTCAGATACATGAGCTTAGAGTTTACTATCCTACTCTGTTTTTTTCTTTATTTTTTCTTTATTTTTTAAACTATTGGGTTCAATGCCCATCAGTCATCCTATGATGTACCTCAGAGACTTTTGACATGAATACAAGAATTCCAGCCCCCATGAGGGCTATAATTTGTCTTACAAATTAGTAGGGATACACTTCTACCAATTGAAATGTATAAGGACTTGATTTGTCAGGACAACTAATAAGTCTTTTGCTACCTTAAATTTTTTCATAAATTAAATGGGTTATATTCAAAGCATATTAATCACTGTCTCCTATTTTATTACCTATTGGTTACTGATGAACAGAAAAAGACTCAGTTATAGAACTAGGTATGGTAATTTGAAGCATGTTATTCTTCATGAAATACAATTTTTTACAAAGTATTTTCCATTATCATCCAAATCAAGTGAGATAACACCTTTTGACAATTTGAAGACTGACATGCCACACTCTCAACCAGCTTTAACTAATCAGGATTTAATAGGTACTGTGTCTTTATTTCTGATCCGTTCGCGTCTCTGAAATTAGAAGCAATAAGGTAGAAGTGTGCCTCCTGGGATGTCTCCTGAGGATTCCTTACATCCTTGTTAGGAGACAGGACTGCAGACTGGGATCATCTCACAATTGTCAGGAGTGAAGTGTGCGAGCTATCAAACACTGTACTTCTGAGAAAAGGGTAAGATTCCCTGGGGCCACTAATGCATTTAGGATAGTTCATTAGCAAAAGCTATTCTCAGGTAAATTCGCAAAGATGCTTCTTTTTCTCAAGTCACCCAACCCCCACTATTGCCTTCCAGTATAACTACCAGGGTAGGACTGTTCCTTGCCAATTTTTAAATTATTGACCCCTTCAGCAAAGAAACAGACCATCAGAAGGGTTTCCACGATAAATATGTAAGTATCAAATTTACTTTTTGTATCAGTGAGCTTTGTGAATTTAAAGTTTTTAAATCAAAATATTAAACATCAGTCTCAGAATAGAAGTTAGCTATGAAAAAGTAATATGTACTGTCTTCAGAATAATAGCAAAGTAATTTGCTAGACACATTATTAACAAGTTGCAAAAGCATTTGCTCTAAATGATATAAAAACTCTGTGCTTTTTCAAACTAAATTATTTTTCAGCATAGCATTTTTAATAAATGTCATAAAGATTTCAAAGGGTGACTTACTGATTTTTATAGTGTAAGGTTCAATTTGGTCATGACTCTCCCAGTACCCAACCCATCTGCCAGCAGAGGCATTGTTCTCAGCTCAGCACTGGTGCCCTTGGCAAACACAGGATGTCACAAAAGAAATAAGATGGAACATGGTATCCTTCAAACTCTTGGACATTTGAACACACACCAACATTGATACCAGACGTCTCAAAGACTGCCCACTGGGCATGACATATCCAGAAAACTTCAAACACTAATGTTTACTAAGGTCTTTCTGCCTAATATTCCTTACCTTCTTTCAAGCCTTATTTTTTAAAAAGCCCACTTCTCTTTGTTCCCTACAGAAGGCCTTTGCACTCTCTGTCTGCCTGCAGGAAATAAATTCCATGCCATGTTCCCTTTACACAAGTTTTGTGGTCTCAGCTGGTCTCTGCCTCTCATTATTCCTTACATATGTGTCTATTGCCTAGGAGAAATCTTAAATCTGTACTTCAGGACAAATCTAACAGTTGAACTTCTAAACGATGGTCATAATCATTATTAGAGTTGCAAATATTTCTGGAATGTATTGCTTTGAAGATTTCATTTAAAATCATATTTCCACTAATGTAAATTTATTGTGCCATACCTACTGATTATATTACATTCTTGTTTTATCTGGATCAAATTTTCACTGCAGAGCAATACATGTATTACAGATGCAACTCTATCCTGGACACATCATTTACATAATAATGTCCCTGATGTCATAATTCCCTCCCTCCTTCAAAACAAGCAGAGGAAAGTTTCTCCCTGACACACTCATAAAGCAAACCTGTGAAAATCTGTCTTCAATAGGGTATACATTTACATTTACAAAGTCCTTATATGTATTTTGAATAGTCAGAGTTCTTTCTGGTATCATTTTTTGTTATCTTCATATATTCGCATTACCTCTTACTCTCTTGCAAGTTACATAAAATTTTATAGTAGACTGATGATTTGCCAAATTCCTTCCCAGGTGCTACACTAGTCTAGATGATAGAGGAAAGAAATACAATTTAAAAATAATCCACAATAAAGTGAGGAAAATATTATATAATGCTACATTGTGATATGGAAGAAAAACATTCAGAAGACAGCAGAGAATAAAGACAGTTCAATTGAAATGTATCAATAAAGTGTTCTTGGAAGAATATTGGGAAAGAAAGGCAAAACATAATAAAGGGATGAAGGAGAGAACTTGAGTGGAAAGACAGGGAAATTGACAGTATGATGGTTAAAGCCATGCTGGTATAGAAGATGCTTCATGTGTGTTTTGGTCCATTTTCTTCTGTTCATAACACCAGAACACGGACTCAATTATAAGAAAGAGAGAAGAACTGAGGTTCACAATTCAGGACACAGGCTGAGAAGCTTCTGGCTGTCAGAGTACTGAGGCAGCAAAGGAAATCAGAAAGCGAGAATCAGGGAATCAAAATGGCTTTTGTATTAGATTCACTTTTGAGATAACACATTAACTCCACTCACTAATTGCATGAATAGATTACCCATTCATGAGTGCAGACCCCTAATCATTCTAAAAGGCCCTACTTGGTCCCATCTCTTAATATGTCAGGTGGGAATTCACTTCAACATGAGTATTAGAGGGAACAAACCATATTGAAGCCTTAGAAATTTGCTTATCAAACATAAAACAATTTGTTGTAGCTGAAACCCTAAATCAACAATATGAGTATGTATGTGAAAAGGAGAAGATAGTTGAGGATGAGAGAGTTTTTATTAAACAAAAGCTAGAGAGATAAATCAGGGACAAGCCACTGAAGCTTTTTAATCAAGTGAGAAAAACAATTGTATCTGGGATTTAGTTAGGCAGAAATAAAGACTGGTAACCAAGACAAGGAGATCAGATGCAAGATTAGAGATTGGTAAAGCCATACTAATCCCAATCAGGCATAATCCAGTGACAACATCTGTATGGTGCAAGACAGGTTACTTAACCTTTCTAAACCTTAAAATATGGAGACTAAGAGGGGCTGATAGGTAGTCAGAAGTTTTAATGAGATAACATGTACACACTGTACATGCTGGTTAGCTTAATGAACATTACATAATAACTGAAAGAATGGTAATGGATACAATATATTTAAAGCTAGACGATTAAAAATTTAGTGATTGGTTAGACCTAGGAAGTGAATGATAAGAATGTAGAATGGGGGTCAGAAAATTCCACCTTAGGCATCAAATCTGGCCACCTACCCATTTTTGTGAATGAAGTTTTGCAGGCACAGGGCCATTAACATTTATTTGTATGCAGCTGATCTGTCACTACAGTGTTAGACCTGAGAAGTCACAGTTGAGATCGCTTTATAGAAAAAGTTTATCCATCCTTGTTGAAAATTGTCATTTATCAGTCTGATAAATATTTTACAATTAGAAACTTGGCATTCTCAATATTGAGATCTAATATCAGTACACTCATGCTTCCTATTATGCTTATTTGTTAATTCATCTT
This sequence comes from Dasyprocta punctata, assembly GCA_004363535.1. Classification (NCBI taxonomy): domain Eukaryota; kingdom Metazoa; phylum Chordata; class Mammalia; order Rodentia; family Dasyproctidae; genus Dasyprocta; species Dasyprocta punctata. The sequence continues at coordinate 13,892 of RJWM01003080.1, read as the reverse complement.
TAGCTAGTTTCCTGAATCAAATTAAGTCTCAAAACTTTTTTTTGTTTGTTTGTTTTTCTTTGATTTGGTTTTATTGAGAAAGAAATGTGATTTCTGTGCTTCAGTCTGGGCCGTTATTACCAAAAAAAAAAAAAACCATCTTCACTGGTTAGTCTTTGCAATTCAATTGTTATTGAGTTATCAAAAAAAATGAATTCAGAATTTCTTCTCCTTAAATGAAGTTGTCTCACATATAGAAGCATAAGACACATTGTCTAGACTGCTGACTTTGACAAATATGCTTATGATTAAGGCTGGAAGGAGGAGAAAAACACACAGATTTGGGAGTCATAGAAGAAAACTTTGGAGACCTGGCTATAAATCTAGAATTTGAAAACACAGGCCCAGAAGAGGGACATGGAATAACAATCTTATCCACTTCAGAGTTTGCTCTCACCTTGGTGAGCAACCTCTGTCCAAACCCTTGGCCTAATCACCATTAACTGACTGGATTTGAAGGAAATTGAGCTGATATTTACTCTCACTCACCTCTCCAACAAATATTTGCCTATCGAAAGAGGTTTCTAATGATCCAATTTACATTAGTGTCTAGTGTAAAATACTAGACTCCTTATCAGGAAAATGGAAGTCATCCATTCTGATTCTCAGAGAATCAGTGACCAGAACAGCATGGCAGTACAAGAATGTGTTACAGCAGCATCTTCCAGTGATGAGAAGGAGAGGTACCATGATGAACTTTGTATTCAGGAAATGTGGAATTTTTATCTACATGCATAAATTATTATCTGTGTTACCTTTAGTAAATTATTCTATTTTCTAAGCTTTGATATTTTCACACACAAGATGAGATAAAAATAGCTCACATGGTGTTTATGAAAATAAAAACAAAATATTTTACCTAGGAAGCATATAATTGTCAGTTTGGCATGAAGCACACATCGAGTACATTATAGGTATGATTGTAGTCATCGCGATTATTGTCATTAAGAATCATGGCTGAATGTCTAGCAGACACATGCTAGACAAGGAAGGAGATTTGTATATATTTTGAAACAAACAAAAAAAATCAGTGTACAGCGTATATTGTTCAGCATCCTGTTGGAACCACTACTATTCCCTCCATCCTCAGTGGCCTGCAATTCCAGGACCCTACACTCTTCTAAATCTGGCTGAGATATATATATATATATATATATATATATATATATATATATATATAAAGTTTTCCTATAAAAACACCATCAAGCAATTCTTTATTTAGAATCTTAGTGAATACTCAAGTGAGATGTTATAATCTCCACCGGTACAGTACACTGATAAGAAATTACAGGTTTTGGCACACTGGTAGAAAGGTAGGAGTTTGAGAGACCAGGAGAACAGAATTTTCTTCACTCTGTAGGTCTTCCCATTTAAGCGGTACGTGTGACATCTAGAAATTTACACCTCTGCGGAGGTTTAGCAAATGGAAAAGTGTCAGTTTCAAAATCCACTCCCTACAGAGGAATTGTCCTGCTGCTTTTATTTTATAACTGATTGTTCTTTTTAGGCCTTTGTTTACTATTCTGTCTTCAGAGGTGTTTTCAGTATGAACAGTGGAAATAGAGCTTTAATTTTACTTGTTCTTATCCTATTCATGAATAAATAAAAACTTTGAAATCTGAAGGATTCAGAGACAAGATAAGCAAACATATAAAGACATGGCATTTATGGGAAGGGACTTTTAAAAAATTATTCACTTTACCTGATATGTACAAATATAATAATGGTACATGTTTTTGAGTACCAGCTGATATTATATATGTGCACATCATATACTATTTAAATAAGCATAGACATATCTCTATCTCAATAACTTTAATGTTCCTATATGATGAAAACATTCAAAGTCCTTTCTTCTAGCTTACTGAAATATTTTGTTCATTATCATTAGCTTTAGTGACCCCAATGTAAAATAACTAGCACTGCAGTTTCGACAAAGAAATCACACGTTTATAATTCTAGGTCAGTGTAATGATAGACCAACCTCTATATATCCTTCTATGATATTTTATTATTGAAAAGTATTAAATTCCACTTGTTCCATCCCACCAAATCCTTACTATGTTATCATCTACCCTTTAAGTCAGATTTGATGTACCAAAATTTAGTGATTATTGCCAAGTTTTGGCAAAATAATCAAAGAAAGTGAATTAAAAATCAGAGTCCTTGATTCTCAGGTGGTTCATTAGCTTTAAGGGAGAAATACCTTTGATAGAATCATTGTTGAAACTTAAAAATGTACTATTTAAAGAGCATAGAAAATCATACAAATAGTATTAACAAGGTAGGACTGAATAGATTTTTGAGAACTGAAACAGTTTCTGTTAACAGGCATTTGCAGAGATGGAGGCAGTTAACTTAGTAGTAATTACACAAAATGGCACATTTAGGCATAAATTAAAATATATAAAAATGCCATTCTGTGTGGCTTATATTAATTTAATTCATTTAGATTAAGAAGAATAAATGAAGGCAGATGCATTTATATAAAGATTCATTATGTGCAATAAGATATTTTCAGACCAAAGACCAACCAGGATATGTATCCATAAGCTCACCATTCAAACAATACCTGAAATGTTTTTATCACCTTAGCAAGGTTTGTTATAATTTTTAGTCAGTAGTGAAACATCCTATAAACCGATTCACCCAACATGGACTTTTTGGTGTCCATCTTCTGTAGCTCTTCATGATCTTTTTGAGATTCATCCTTATTGTTACATTTAGCAAAATTTTATTTCTTCATATTGGTAAAACACAACCTTTATAATTCATGCCACAACCTGCCTATTTACCTGTTGATACATGTTAAGGTCATTTAGAGTTATTAGTCATAAAGAAAAAGTGGCCATGGACATTGGTTTGCTTATTTCATGGAGTAGGAATTAATTATAGAATCGTTAGGAAGTACGATATCTATGTATAATTTTATAAGTTACTCTCACTAGTCATGTATAAAAATTCCTGTTTGGTCTATATTTTTGCTAACACCTAGATTTGATACATTTTTTTAAAAAATTAGTCTGAGTTAAAAGAAGTTGTCATTTTTATTCTAAGCAAAATTTGCATGTCAGTGTCTTACAACTTCTTTTTGTTTGCTTATACAGGCCTTATAGGCTATCGATGTTGCCTTCTTTTGGAAAATATTCTGTATTCCATGCAAAGTGTTTACTCAAGTCTTTTACCTGCTTTAAAAATTGAGTTGTACGTTTTCTCTTTTGACTTATAGTAACTCTTTATATATTTCTGATTAAGAATCCATTTTACTATTTTCTAAAACATTAAAAAGATGATTTTCTTACAAGCCAAAGAGAAACTGCAAATGTAATTTGAGGATTGTATCAGATAGAAATAAAATTTATGCTAACAATAACATAACAGATAAAAGTTAGAAATTAAAGTATATTGCTGTAAATATTTTACAACATATGCAAAGAGATAAAGTTATTGAAGTGAAATTGTATATTGTATGATTTCACTCATGTGAAATGTTCAGAAATTATAATTTTAGCAGATACAGAAAGTAAATCATAGCCACCGCAAGTAGGGGAGTGGAGTGGCAAGAAGGAAATGCTGCTGTGATCACATGGATTTTCTGAAACAATGAAAACACTTTAATACAGGTCTGTGATGATACATGCTAGTGCTAATGTATTAGATTGGATGTGTGTTGACTGGCATGTATTAGACCAGCATATATTTTGGTTCTTCTTCTTTCGGGTTCTCTGTAGGATATTTCCCTATCTCTTCAATTTAAACAGAACCATCTGATTTTGAGTCATCAATGACATGATATGTGCCTCTTCCAGAGGGAGACTTCAACAGCTAGGGCATGATTTGCCACAGTGCAGAGACTGCTGCATGATCAATGTCCAGCTTGCTTGTGTAATGGAATGTAGAGAGGTGAGAAATAATCCTGGGAAATCCTAAACAGACAGGTAAGGTTTTCCAGAAACAAACTTTGCTTATGATCTACTACTTTGATGTTGTTACTGAAGCACTGTCTTACCACTTTAATGGTACAACTGAAATTATCATGGGTATGTATTAGATGATTAAAAAAGAGCAGAAAAGTAAATAAACTAAGACTATGAGTATTACTTTTCTAGCTAGAGCTTATGTAGCAAAGCACTGAAAATTAAATATAAACGCTATAATTATATTTTGTCACAGATTTGAGGATAGGTGGAGGACTAATTTTGTTTTTCTCGGTCATGATAGAAAACAATCCATTCTTTTGCTCTCAGTGGTTTCTGGCAGTCTTCAGCATTCCTTAGCATGCACAAGCCTTAATCCTTCTATGGCATTCTCCTTATATTCACATGAGTCTCCAAATTTTCCTTTTTTTTTTTTTATTAAAAGCAAATCATCATGTTGAAACAGATGTTTGAACCCTACAGCATGACAGTATCTTAATGAATTCTATCTACAATGACTCTACTTCTAAATAGATTCACATTTTGAGGCACTTGGGATTAAGGTTTTGTGAGGATTATCTTGATTGGCAACTTGATTGAAATGAGACACACTGAGGAAATCGGGAAAGCATTCTTCAGTGTGTGTGTGTGTGTGTGTGTGTGTGTGTGTGTGACAGTGAGGGTGTTTCTAGAAATGACTGTCATTTTTGATAGCAAATTGATGGAGAAGATCCACACTGAATATGGGAATTACCAACCTGTAGGGTGGAGCCTCGATGGAGTAGAAGGAGAAGCAGAACAGTACTCCAGCGCAGACTGTTTCCTGTTCTTTCTGCTTCCTGTTTGCCAAGGGATAAGCTGCTTTCCTGTGTCCACCCTGACACCATGGAGGCTTCCAACAGGATTGCAAAGCAAGCCTTGGGAAGTAAGGCAATGTGTTATGGAACTGAAATTCTTGTAGGCAGAGACTGGTAGGCAATGAGTGAGGCTGTTTAAAGTGAAGTCAAAGTTACAGAAGGTGAAGATGTCAGGAACATGGAACATACCGAGAAACTCACAGGCAGCAAAGATACCCAGCACAAGAGAGTTGCTGTGTGGACTGCAACTGACAAGGTCACAGGGACAGGGCTACCCAGGAGCTCTAGAGCTCACATCAAACCACCATGGGCTCTGGATGTTAGATATAGAACCACACAATATAATGTTTTCACTGATGGATTGCAAACTTGCTTTGGTCCTATCCCTCCTTTCTATGCCTCTAGTTCTCCATTTTGGAATGAAAATATTTACCCAATTTCATTTTATGTTGTAAGTATTTAACATCTGAGGTTTTGTTTGTTTGTTAGGGTTTTGTTTGTTTGTTAGGGTTTTTGTTTGTTTGTTTTTTGTTTTTTGACATGGGCTAACAGCTAAGAATTTGCCTGAGTCTTAGATGAGACTTTGACTTTGAACTTTTGAGCTATGCTAGAATTTTTGACCTGGTGACTTATAGGATCAAGTTAAATGCATTTTGCTTAGTCTAATGGACATGAACCTTTGAGGGACAGTCATGAAATGTTACCGTTGAAATCTGTCTCAGTCACTTTCCTTGTTACCTAAAGCCTGTCACTTAAAGGAGGAGAGGTTTATTTTGGCTCCTGTTTTAGAAGTTACAATCCATGTCCAACAGTCTCAAACCCAGAAACTGCATGGTGGAAGGACCTGGGCAGAATAAAGTTACTCATGTCATGGAGGTCAGAAAACAGAGAAAGGAGGAGCTGGAAAGGAGGTAGATGCTTCCAAGTCACTCCCCTAGTGAGTCACATCTTCTGACCAGATCTCATCTCCTTAGAGCAAGTCAGATATTTTCGCCCTTAATCCAATCACCTGCCCAAAGCACACCTATGAGCATATGAGGGCTTTGGGAGACACTAAGACATAATCCACAACAGGATCTAACTTGTTTATCCAGAAGAGTCACTGTGCTGAATGGTGATTGTTAACCATTACATCAACTTGAGAAACAAATGCCTAGCTGATTGGCTTAGTGTAGCTTTTGGTGTGCCTGAATTATAGGCTTACTGAACAGGAAACACTCCCCTGGGTGTGAGTGGCACCAATCAATAGGCTTGTAGCCTGAATGGGATAAAAATGGAAGACAAAAGAAATCTCATTTCTGTGCTTAGGCAGTGCTTCAACCTTTAACTCTCACTTTTGGGTATCCATTTCCACACTTGCAGCACAGACTGTTCACCCCTCCAGCATGGATGCTTCAACTTTCCAATGCAGGGTCTTTGGTTTCCTAACACTGACTCCAAGGGCTCTACAGGGAACTCCAAGTCTTCCAACTTTGACTAGATCCTTTGGCTCCCAAATGGACAGAAGACCCTTTTGTATTTATCTGTATCTGACTCTATGCACAGTTATTGTAAGCCTATCTTGTAAATTTTATATATATACATATATATATATATATATATAATATACATGTGTATTATATTAAACCTGCTGTTCATATCAACTCGAACTGATACAAAGAATTGGTTTCTTATCAGCTTTTGGAAATTGATTATCTTTTGAGGGATCCAACTTCACCCACCAGTGGACTAATCCACTGATGAGATCATAATTTGATGGTATTATGGAAAGGTGATGTAAAGAAGAGTGAGGGACTAGTTCTGATCATAGGGGCATAACCTTAGGGACTATGTGTGGCCTCTCGCTCCTTCTTTTCTGTCTTTTTTACATTTTCTTTCTCTGCTTTCTGACTGCCATGAAGAGAGCAGCTTTACCCTGCTGTGCCCTCTGCCATGATGTTTCAGGCTTGAATTCAGCCATATATCAATTGAGACTGCCAAAACAGTGAGTCAAAACAAAATTTTCAACTTCTAATTTGAGATTCTCAAGTATTTTGTCACAGCAAGGAAAAGTTAATCAACACAGACTTAAACACATGAATGCGAACACAATTGAATTCACAACAAAATGTGTAAAGCATACTATAAAATTATACTTATACATGAAAACAGGACCTTATGAACAAAGAATTAGAATTTTTTCATGATCTCTCTCTTCTTTCTTGCAATATAAACCACAAAGAAATAGCATTTGGGAATTTGTGTATTCTATAGTTGTAGATAAGACTATTTTTGTAATACCAGTTTTTTGAAAACCTTTGAAAAGTTATGATCTGTAAGTATTTGTGGATGGGAGTAGATCTGAGTTAGCAAATTCTTTCAGTGACCCTACAGTTTTGATCTTTAGACTTATCCTTCAATAAAACCACTCTGATTTGGGTTAAATGAGTATGATGGGAATATGTGAAGAGGACTTTTAGAATTCTAGTCTCAAATTGATCTGATACAATGTGTAAAGTGCCTTGTGTTCAAAATTTGTTTTGTTTTGAATCAGTTCAGAAGTTTCAGGAATCACCATAGAATAGTAACCAAAAGATCTTTAATTCACTCATGTCAGACATCTAGGAGATGGTCAATAGAGAGCCCACAGCAAGAGTCTAGGAATTCATTTGAAAATGTCTGGGCAATGTTTTTTGATTGTTTGCATTTTCCTCCTCCAATGGGCAGTTAGAGCTCTGCTTTACTAAAATTATTCCAGTAACTACATAGTATCAGCAGTTACTAGAAAGTGCTGATATCAGGTCAAAAAACTTTCTCCATCATCTTCTGTCTCCCCACTGTACTGTTTAAAGACAGGAGAAGCCGATCTATGTAAACCATACAACAAGACCCTAATAGGGGCTAATTATATGAAGGGTAACTTTCAGAGCGATTTAAAGATAATGAAAACACTATGAAAGGTGCTAAATCCTGATGTTAGGCGGTCATGTATGAGATTAACTGCAGAAACTTCTGTACCTCTATTCTCCAAAACCACTTATGGAAGTATGATGTTGCTTGGTCCTCTTTTTTGTTGTTGTTGTCAATTTGACAGCAAGCTTTAGAATGCTGTCCTGACCTAATAACCATTAGAATAGAGGTTTTGGGCCAAATCATCTCTTTCAGTCTTCTGGAGCCTTCACTTCCCTCTTGGCTTGCCCACTCTGTATGTGAGGTTGACTCTCAGTATTCCTTTCATGACTAGGGAAAGTAAATCGTACACACAAGTTTTAGAAGTTCTAGAAAAATAGAGCAATGATTACAGTTTTTATTATATCAAGGAGCTCCTAAAATTTGATGATTATTTGAGAGAGGCCCAAAAATAGTTTTTCAATAAAATAATAAAGTGCTTTCTTAGTGGTTTTGGTGCCCTGTGTGTGAAATTTCTCATGGTCTCTGGGTGTGAGTTTGTTTACTTGGGGCAGGACTCAGGTATCATTGCCTCTTTAGAATGATTATTATCATTAAACTCACTCACGTGTACCTCATGTCATTCAGTTTAACTACACCTCTAAGTGCAATATTCACCTATAAGTGTTGAAACTAGTTTTTAAAATCTGAATAAACTGAGCAATGAAATACCCTCACTCTTAGATGATAGTGTTTGTAATAAAACTTTTACCAAATTATTTCATTTGCCATGTTCTCATTTCCTATTGTTCAGGAAAAGAATTTCCTTTAAAAACAAAAGCAAATGAGGTAACAGTGAAGTAAAGAATTTTAACACTTTTTATCTTGCACTGCAATTAACCAAGTTATTATTTTGTCTTCTAACAAAAAGGATGCATGATTAAAAGTAAAATCCTATTGGTGTTTCTGCAAGTGTAATTTTCAAAAACAAAATGGAAAAGTAGCATCTGTACATTTCTCTATAGGTTTATAGTTTGTTTTTTAAATATAGAAGAACTCTTTAAAAGTGATATTATGAGTCAGATGAGAGCTGGAGTTTTTTGTTATTAGTAGCATATAGTGAGACACATAATAATGATGCTTATCTTGGGGAAGTGGAACATACAGATATTGCATCTTAATCCATTTACCCTTCACCACCACTATCTGGTACTCAGGCACTGCCTGTTGTAGTAACTCCACAGTGGAATGACTCATGAGATTTAGGCCCTATTTACCATGGCTTCATGGAGCAGACTACAGTACTTACCATTTACAATTAATAATAGGAATGGTGGAAAGTATTAAAGTACTGAAAATAATAAAAACACAATTATTTTCTGCAGAAATAGATAATTCTTGCTGTGAGCAAAGAATATATATACATACAATATATATATAGAATATAGAAATATTTATATAGAATATAGAATATATACATACATATATATATTTATATATATATATATATATATATATATATGTAAAGAGAGCACAGAACAGAAGCTGGCTTTTAAAAGGATTCCCACTGAGCAAAGCTGGAACAATTTGAGAAACAAAATAATGAAAGTAACTGGATTGTAAACCAAAGAATAAATATCAATGATGCTATTATGATACAAATACATTTTTACATTATTGAGTAAATGGAAGTATGATACAATTCTATTTAAAGAAGCATTGCAATGAAAGTGGAAGTAATAAGAATAATAGAAAATTACCATAATCATAATTGATCCATATAAAATAAAATGTTTAATATTATAATTAGTGGGCAAAAACTGAAGGAAAAACAGGACATTTGCACTGATTCAAAGTATATTCCTCTAAACATTTAAGAATTATTATGGTGGTTTTAACATATGTCCACATATTCATAACTCTTTCTTCAGAAGTTGGAGTTTCATTCTCCACTCTTTGACATAGGCAGACCTAAAATTTCAGGTGTAATAAATAGAGTATGGTAGCATGAGAAATAATTTTGTAGTTTGGAATTCTGAAAGATGTCATCTAAAGCAAATAATCAAGTTTAATGTGATCAGTAATGAGACAGCTCATATAATGTGTTTTCGGACATGGTGAAATGAGAACACCTCTGTGGTGTACAGAGGCAATCTAAATTGAGTCAAATGATCAGATAAATCCCAAGTTGAGAAACATACTGGAGTGTATCTGGTGATTACTCTTCATGCCTAACAAGATCTCAGAAATAAAAACAAACTGTCTTGGATAAGAAGAGAATAAGTAGCTGTGAAATTTAAATGATCTTGAATTAGATTCTGGAAAAAAAAAAGTAGAAAAAGAAAAAGAAAGAGAAAAAAACAAAATCAAAAACAAAAAACAAAAAAACAATAAAGAAGGTAGTACAATTCATGCGTGGAAAAAGTAAAGACATCCAACAATTAAAATCTGAAGTTCAGTTGATGCTATTGCACTAATAGTAATCACTTAGTTTTTAGTAGTGTATCATGTGTGGAAGGTGCTCGTACTAGAAGAGCCCTACATAAAATGTATATAGAAACTTTGTATACAATCTTTGCAACTTTTCTGTAAGTCTAAAGTTATTTCAAAATATATAGATTTATTTTATTATATATAATATTTGTTTTGCTTTGTTTTGTTTTGTTTTTTAGCACTGGGGATCGAGCCCATAACCTCGCACTTGCCAAGCAGACGTTTGTGCAGCTGAGCTAAACCCCCAGCCCAAAATATATAGATTTTAGGAAACACTATGGAAGCACAAATAGGTGTCCAGTGAGTGGATCACGAAAGTCTCAAATATATTTTTTGCTATTTCCCTTATAGTTTGTTACATTCTCTTAAATATTTTCTTCAACTATCCCCACCACTGTGATGCTCTGTTGGCATGAGGAACACAAATAAGCAGCAGCCATTACTTTATTTCAATAGAATATTTACTGTGCTTCCTAGTAAGATAATAAATGCTTTTATATCAAGACTTCTTGACCCATTGTATCACTTGGTATCTAAAATGTCCTCCCAAACTCTCCCCTTTGGAGGTAGAACTTGATGGGTGCTGTCACTGGAGGCATGACTGGGAGGGATGTATTCTGTCTCCTACATCTTCACGTCACCCTCTGTTTCCTGATGCTGTGACTTGAGCGCCTTTTCTTCCCCAACGGATCCAGTGGAGGATGGACTAAAACTTTGAGGCAAAATAAACTTCTTTTTCTTTCATTTGTGAATGTCAGGTATTTTGTCCCAGCAATAGACATATGACCTATCGAATGAAATGGAGACACTACTCTGATTATTTTTGACTATATGGTTCAGGAGTCTTTGGAATCGGTTTGTGGGAAGTTAGGAAATGTTTGTAGATGCTGACTAAGAAGTCCCAGAATACCGCAATCAAAGCTTGATGGGAAATTCTGGTCAGAGTTCAGAAGACCAGAATGCTGACAGAAATGCAGACCATAGATCCAGGCCCAGGAGCTTTCAACTGGGAGCAAGGATTCTACTGGCAGTTGAAATAGAGGTTATATGTCTTATACCCTAGCAGAAAATATATGTATATTTTGCCTGTGTCCTGAGACTTTGTTGAAGACTGAGATTAAGGACAGAAGACTAATTAAGGTACTATGATTGCTGGAGTTTTAGATCTTTTAGGGTTACTGTAAACTTCTCCTTCATAGAAGATACATAGATCAATTTCAGAGATTTCTATCTCTCCAGTACACCAGAAGTGAGCTGACCACGGGCCATTCTCCATTTTCTGTCCAACCTTTAGGTAATAAAGGATTCTAACAAGATCATTGTTAAGATGCTTTGAATCTCTGCATAGTCATCAATATGAGTCCATATCCATTAGCCATGGATAGAACTAGACATTCATCTTTCCTCATTTTACATTTACTTCCTACATCGTTATGCATTTCTTTGGGAGAAGGACTGAATGAATTATCATGCTGTAGTACTGAAGGTAGGTCTTTCATCCACCAGTCAGGTCAGAAAACAGAAAATTCTGTCTTAATTATAGGTATTCTTATTATCCAATGGAATCTTTTTTTTTAAAATTTTATTTTGGCTATGGGAGACAATGTCTCAGTCTGGCCTTGAATTCACTTGGCAGCACAGGCTAGTCTGGAACTCATGGTGATCCTCCAGTCTCACCCCTCTGAGTACTGGGATTATAGGCATGTGCCACCGCATCTGGTTAACCTTGATTTTAAATAGTCTATAAAAAGCCCACCATGGTGGCACAAACCTTAAATTCCAGCACTCGGGAGGCTGAGGCAGGAGGATCGTTGTGAGTTCAAGACCAGCCTGGGCTACAAAGTGAGTTCCAGGACAGCCTAAACTGCATAGTGAGACCCTGTCTCAAAAATTAGGGCCAGGGATTTAGCTCAGTGGTGTAAGCACCTGCCTTGCAGGCATAAGGTTGTGAGTTTGATCCTTGGCACCAAAACTAAATAAATAAATAAATAAATAGCCTATGAATTCTAATTCTTTTTTAATCACAAGTAGAACTATAAGTCATTCAACTGTACTTCTTATGTCATATTATTATATAACACCCATAATGTGAAGATTGTAAAGGATCATAAATTTCCAACTTTTCCTAACAAGGCATAAAGAACTTTTATTCCTGCAAGCTAATCTTTTCTAACATATGACATTCCATAATTTTTGAAGTATCTCATTATACTGTCAAACAATTCTATTTTTCAGAAAATTCTTGTGACATAGAAATGAATATTGTCTCCTCAAAATCACTTATTGGTTTGGTTCTATTTCTGTCCTCTGGAGATAAATAAAATCTGAACACTCTTCTACACCTTGAAATATTCCAAATATTTTCAAACAATTATTTTAACCTGTTAAGTATTCTCTTCTTCATGCTAAGCAGTCACAATTCCCTTAGCAGATGCTGAGCTGGTTTAAAAATATTCGCTACAATTTCAGAGCATCTCTTCTTCTAAATCATTAAACCTCTAAACAACAAAGCAGATGTAACATACATGGTTCATAATAGAAAAGGATTTTTCTTCTTAATACAAACTAACAGTTGTTATGGCTTTTATCTATATGTCCTTCAACACCTCATGTGCTCACAGGTGAGGCTTTGGGGAGGTGATTGGATCCTAGGTGTGTGATACTGGATTAGGTAGGGTGTGTGATAATGTAATTAAGGGTGTGTGTTAGAATAGCTCAAGGAGTGGGTAATGGGAAGGTCCACCTTGGATGTGGGAGACACCATGCAAAAGGCTTCTAGCTTGAATGGATAAAAGGGAAAGGAATGCTTTGTTGCTTGATGCCCTCAAGCTTGCCACACCATGGGCTGCTTCTTCTCTACCATGTCCCTCTGGCATTTCACCTTGCCTTGGAGTTGGCTGACTATGGACTTACTTGTATGAACTGTGAGCTGAAATAAAACTTTCCTCCTTGAACTTGCGGGGGTCAAGTACTTTGTCTCAGCAACAAGAAAACTAAGACAATAGATACAATTGTTCAATAAATAATACTATCCTATTTTCTTTAGCTGTCTCAAAATTATTTCATTTTAGAAGTAGTCACTTAATAAAGAATATATTTTACTGTACTAAAATGTACCAGAAATTTTGCATATAAAAATACTCTGCCATGTTCTTGAAAGGCAATTTTAAAACAATTTTTGGATTCTTATTCATATGTGATTTGGATCTCAGTCAACTGATTTTAGACATTAACAACTTGCCTAACTTTATCATACCTGAATCCACTTAACACATTATTTGTCTTGATTAAGTTTCTGATACCATATAGGTGCTATGAACAAAGTGTCACTGCCCTGTCCTTGCAGAGATGATATTGAAGTGCAAGGTGTGTATAAGTTCTGCCTATCTAAGTTTAATTGATCTTTGCAAAGCCTAAGCATTCATTTCACCCACTCTAATAAGTCTCAAATGGATGTGTAATTTATTATTTAAATTGGAGCAATTTGACAGTAGAAAAAGATTACTAACTATACTTGCATACAATGTATAAAACAGCAGTAAACTGTTTATATTAAAAGATTAGCAGCTAAGGGGTTGTAGAAATAGAACTAATTTTTCTAGATTTGTTGGATCATATGCATACGCAATGTAGCTTTGAGGTTTCTTGTAGATCAGACTTTTAAAAATTACAATAAATAGCATTCTTATATTTATTTAAATCTGTGGTCCTTTCATCC